>JAJMBF010000034.1:0-47051 GCA_030565165.1 Nematodospora valgi
GCAGACTATTGTTTTTTGTTTGCTTGAACACGCCCCTGATCACCTGATCACTTGAGAACAGTTCATTCAATGTGGTCTGCACTTGACAAATACAGGTAAATTCCATTCTCTTTCAATTGATGCTTGTGAATGCTTAGGTTGCAGTTTGAATTGGGGAGAGTTAGCAAGAACGCAGAAAGAATGTAGAGAGAAGAGAATCCATCCGAATCCGATGTTTTTTATTGGAAAACCATTCTATTACGACAATTAAACACACATATGTTGTGACCCATGCTGTTATGGATCGAAGTCTACCAATCTCCTTTCTTCTTTTAGATTTTCATCAATATTCCAATCATCGGCGCCTGACCAATCGACTTGAATTTTTCTATACCTTGACATATCTGTATTTTTCAAAAATTTTACCCTTTCCTTAGTCCAATCGGCTTGTACATCTTCAAAAGCTTTGTCCCACACTTTATCATAGACTTTCTTGATCTTGGCTTCTTCTTGTTGTCTCACTTCTTCGGATGCCATCCATTCCATATGTTTTAAATCATCTGATGATGGTTCATAAATATGCCATATAACATAATGTGGCAATCCAACAACCGAATAGCCCATTCTTTTACTTAATTTACCAAATGCTTCCGTTTCTGCGTGTTTTTCAAATGAAAAAGCTGGGAAATGTGATCCAGTTCGGAAAACCCTTGCTTTAGTTAATATACTGACTCCTCCAATACCATCTAATTCCATTTCAACTTCTGGGTCTCCATAAGGATCTCTCAAGTATGCTAAATGAGGTCTCCAAGTTTGATATTCAACATAACCTTCCACAATACATGCATTTTCATCTAGAGTATCAGCCAATTGCAACCCACCGTCACTTTCTTGCCATGAATTCAAATCATAGGGTTGTTGGTTTCCTAACCAATCAGGTAATGGACGCCAAACATTTGGTACTATGACATCTTTATCGTGATGCATTAAATCCTCTAAAATCGTCTCTGGAACGGTTTCAACATCAGCATCCCTCCAGTATACAAATGAGTGATGAGGCTTGATAGCTACTGTCCAAAGCCAATTTCTAGCTCTTGCCATTAATTTTCTCCTTGGTCCTTGGGCAGCAAACCCGTGTCTATCGCTAAATCCTTGTCCAATCACTTGGCCGAAATCTTTTTCAAAAATTTCGATTTCTCCAAATCTCATATCATGATTTGGATCACTCTGAATTTCGATCAAATTCTTCTTCAATTCCCCCATAGTATCATCTGACGAATCACTAACTAAGAATGCAAGATCAATTAAATTATGAGGATATGTTAATTTTTTCATGTGTCCAAAAAACATAGGTAAATGAGTAGCAGCATCTCTTAAAGGAACACAAAAGAGCACTCTTTCTTCATATTGCCATCCGCTGGCACTTCCTTGATAGTTTTCTAGATCAAAATATTGTACGTTATCCAACCCTGACAAATTGGGTGCATATGTTGCATTGAAATTTATGACCTGAGCGAAGATGGTAACTAGCACAATTATGGACACTAGAACTCCAATGGTGGTATTTTTTAGAGTTTTGGAAAATAGCCTCCATTTAGGTCTGTGTTTCTTCAAATCTTCTTGATAATCATACGGTGTTACCAGTACTGAATGTGATGATGACATAAAACCTAGATTATGTATATTTGAGATGCAAAATGATGAGAATATATAATAAAAAAAAAAAATAAATGGCTCTATAACGAATGTAATGTCCCTATGCTCTCCAAATATGGTGTATAATCTCA
Source organism: Nematodospora valgi (assembly GCA_030565165.1). Taxonomy (NCBI): domain Eukaryota; kingdom Fungi; phylum Ascomycota; class Pichiomycetes; order Serinales; family Debaryomycetaceae; genus Nematodospora; species Nematodospora valgi. The sequence goes on from JAJMBF010000034.1 coordinate 1,767, forward strand.
GTGGATTCTTTGGGTATTATATTAGATCTGAAACTGGATATATAAATGGTGGTGAGCGACTGCTTTGTTGTCTTTCTCAGGTTTTTTTTTTGGCTTTCGTTTTTTATTATATTTTGAATTTCATTTGGATATCAAAACTATTAATAGATCAATCCACGAGATATAGAGAAACCCGGGATTCTACCTAGGCGCAGAGAAGAGGATTTACCCATTACATGGTCTCACATTCAGTATGCTCTGTTTCCTCTATTGAAAATCTACAAAATCTACTCTATACTCCCCTTTCTATAAACATTACACATTGCAAAGACGTGTAGTATAAGTCGTGCCAGACGCAATTTCCAAGATGCTGAATTCTTCTGCTACATCACAGATACAATAGAGGTACCATCTTGAAATCTTGTCCTGAAAACTCTATTGGCATTAGTAAACATACCTTCTTTCAACGAGACAACAATGAACTGGGACCCTTTGAATCTGGTTTTGATTAAATGACCAATGTTTTGAGTGTGTGAAAGATCCAATGCTGCATCAACTTCATCCAAAATATACATTGGTGCAGGTTTGAACTGTAGAAGAGCCATAATCAATGAAAGTGCAATCAATGATCTTTGACCTCCCGATAGCTCAACCAAACTTTCTTTCCAGACTTCGCCCAATTTAACCTTAACTTCAAGACCTTTGATCACATCCATCATACTCACAGGTACTAATTTGGCAAATGATCCAGGTAACAAATCAGAAAAGATTTGACCAAAATCTTTTGACACTTTTTGGTAAGTTGAATTTAATGTATCTCTCTTATATCCGTTTAGTTTATTTATTGTATTCACAATTTTGTTTTTGTCCTTCTCAATTGTCTTGACCATTGTTTTTAAGGAAGCTTCCTTCTTTTCGATATTTTCAATCATGCTCATAATATTTACATTGATCTTTCTTCTCATACTTGTGAATTTCTCCTCTAATGCGCTCAATTGATCTCTGCATTCATCTAGATTGATATTCGGAAATTGTTGAATCCAGTTCTCAACAATTTGTGGCTCCATAATCCATTCGTGTTCACTTACAATTCTATCTAACCTACTTTTCAAATTTTTGGTAGCATTTTGAGATTTTTGTAGTTCGTGATTTAACTTTTGAATTTCCAATTTGCACTCATTCAAACTTTCACCCTTGGATTTGATCAAACTAGTTAATTCATTCATTTCGTCATCCAATCCCAACAAACTAGCTCTTGCTTCTTCTAGTTCAGCTCTCACAATTGCTAAATCATTTTTCAATTTATTCTGCAAAACAGAGCGCTCTTGGTCCTTTTGAGTCAAGTTTTCAATCAGTTGTTTGGTACTACCCAATGTTTCCTTGACATTGGTTAATTCAGACTTCTGTTGGTCACTTTCAATTTGAATTGATTGAAATTTGTCTGTCTGACTTTCCCATTCTTTCTTCTTTTTATCAACCTTTTGCTTCAACTTATTTACTTCTTTTTTTAAGTCGTTAATTTTCGATCCTTTATCACTATTGAATTCTTTGATATCTTTCTCAATTTTGGCGATTTCTTCTTTATATTGTTGGCAATTTAATTTATGCTGCTCTATTTCTTGAGTTAGATGAGTTATCTCTCTTTCATTCAACTCATTTTGTTTCAAAATTACCGATGATGGGTTGCTTTCTAGTTTTTTCTCTAATAATGACAATTCATGCCTTTTCAAATTTATTTCATTTTGAGCCGACTTGGTTGAGCTCAATAATGAATCCATCCTAGATAATTCTTGTCTTACATTATATAATTTTTCTTCTACTCCTTTCAATGTCATGGCTACCTTGTTGTATTGTTGAAGTTTCAATAAAATGGTTGAATTATTCTTACGAGAACCACCAGATAGATTTCCTTCGGGATCATATATGTCACCTTCCAAAGTAATTGATCTAGCTCTAATTTTAGGGTCAAAAGTAACCGCTTTTGCCGTATTTGGATCATTACAAATAAATGTAGTACCAAATATATACTCCATTGCCTTGCATAATTCATCTTCGAAATCAATCAAATTAAGTGCTAAGTCGACTTTGTTAGGAGCCAATTCTTTAGCATAATTAATAACATTTGGATCGATGGAGCGAGATGATATTTTATCTAGTGGGATTATGGTAACACGTCTTCTTAGCTGACCTCTTTCCAATAATTGCGAAGCAACATCACTTGTGTCCACAATCACATTGTATAGTCTACCACCAGCACATATTTGTAATGCAGCAGCTTTCTCATGTGAACTTTCTGGTAAGTTGAATAATTGAGCAACTATCCCTCTCACCATTCTATCATTAAAGTTACTTGAGGGTCGATTGTACTGAAAATCAATATTTCCTATTTCTCTCTTCATGTGATTTAGCTGATAGTTCAAATCATTTTGTTGAGACACCAAATGCGACTCTTGTTTTCTTAAATCATGAATCTTAGAAGGTTCAAACCCTAATGTTGTGTTAATTTGCTGTTGCTTATCAGTGATGAAAGTTCTATGTTTTAGTATCTCCTCTAATAGACTCTCGTTTTCTTTTTTAGCATTCGAGAGTTTCACTTTATCGCTATTGATTTGTTGATGAAGATGATTTATTTTTAAATTTGATGTTTTTATAAAATTCTCAGAAGAGTTTAATCTTTCTTTAGCCTCGTTCAATTGAGAAGTGTAACCAGTTGAAACATTACCCTTAGACGAAATACCTGTAGTTAAACTTGATAATAATTCTTCTTTCCTTGCTAGTTCTTCGTTTAACTGTTCAGACTCTTGCTTGATTGTATTAAACTCCTTCTCATGATTCTGGTAAGACTGATCATTATTTTTTAACAAGTTCTCTAATTGTACTAGTTGTTGTTCTAGATTTTTCTGTTTTTTTTGTTCTTCTTTCAAATTTTCCAACATTATATCTCTGGTTGTATTCAACCTTGTTAATTCGTTCGAGCATCGATTTTCCTGTTCCTCCAAATCCTTCAAAATCCCATCATGCTTCAAATTTTCTTCTTTCTTCCTTTTAACTTGTTTCAAATCTTCTTCTAAGTTTTTGATTTCATGGTTTAGTCTATCACTTTCAAGATGTAGTTCAGACATTCTAGTTTCATGTTGACTCAAAAAATTCGAATAATGAGTGAAGTTTTTCGTCAAATTGATATAATCATAAGCAGCCACTATTTTAGATATTTTCTCCAAGTCAATCTGAGTTTGTTGAAACTCAAGAAAATTTCTCTTCTCATTTCGAAGTTTTTCCAATTTTGGCTCAATTTCTTCCCTCAACAAATTCCTTATTTCTGTCAACTTGGCCTCCTTTTTGGCCATAGTCTTCTGGGCTTTATCCTTTCTGTCTTCGAAAGTTCTTGTACCTGCTGCTTCTTCAATTAAGGACAAAATTTCCTGAGGTTTCATATTTAAAACTTTGGTGATTTTCCCTTGCATGATCAAGAAATTGGGATTATTAATATTCAATTGAACTGACTGAAATAAATTTAACACCGTTTGTTGTTGAGCTTTATGACCATTTATCAAGTACTTTGAACTTCCACCTAAAATTATCTGTCTTGTGACACTGATGGTGGGAAAGGCTTCGAATCCTATGGGAGATTTTGAGATTTCACTATTATTAAAAACAATAGTAACACTTGCCTTTGTTACCCCGGCTTGACCTCTCTTGTATATCAAATCCTGTAAGTTAGAGGCCCTTACAGTTGACATCGACGCTATACCCAATACAAAACATATAGCATCCAAAATATTAGACTTCCCCGAACCATTCAACCCAGTTATGGCATTGAATTGAGCATCCCAACCTGATATCACCGTACGTGTAGCATATGACTTGAATCCATCTATAATTAGCTCCTCTACCTTCATTTGTTGGTGGCTGTAAATGCTAATGTAGAGACTTCCTGTTTTGTTTTTGTTTATAACTTTTGCGCACGCGTTATGTTTGATCTGGCAGACCAGCTGGTGTTAGATGTGTATGGATGTCATCACTGGTTCGCATTAAATTTACAAGATTTTTGTATCTGGCAAACCTGGGAAGGTGTTACAAATATATTATCATCAAGAATCAGCCCATATCAGCTACAATCCATCACATAATGCTACGATTTGGAAGGATACTTGCAAGGCAGCGTGACTTTACAACACACAGGCACAAATTTTATACATCTAATATCAGGAGTCGAAGGAAATCGCTTTCTCCTCGTGATCCTAAATCAAATGTAGGATCTGACAACCCATACAGAAAGGGTAGTAGTCTCAGTGCAAGAGAGACGAAGATTGACACAGGTAACACACGGGTGAAAAAAGCCTTCAACAAAAGCTTTTTCAGAGATATGATCCCCAATAAACCAATCATAAAAAGGACTGATGGGGGTAGTGATGGTAACATAAATGCTCTCAAGAATATAATAAAATCAAAAAATACTACAACAGAGTTTCATATGACACAGACTAATTTGGATTTTGATAAAACAAATAAAGTTTTAGTGAAAGAAATTAAAGACAAAGCAGAAAGGATGAATAAAGAAAGATTTACAAATCCATCAAAGGAATGGGAGCACGCAATACTCGACAAAGAATTGAAGGAGATCGAAAACTTTTTCCATAAATTACCTCACAATGCTACTGTAAATGGCAGATCCATGAATACCCCAGTACAAGTTGGTGATTTAGTTACGCTAGGTACCGAAAGTCTTAGTTTGTACATCGTTGCGGGGATTCCTAAATCTTTTGGATCTCGTATAGCCACATTCCTAAGTGATAAGGGTGAGATTATCTTCTCAAGCTTTCAAAGTATTGGTTATAGACTCCCTGGTATAATTCCCGAAAAGTTCCATACAATTTTGGAGAAATTTGTTACGTTAGAACAAAAATATTTGAATACACCTCCAGTGGGTATACCCGACGCTAAATTTTCAAAATCTAATAAGACTTTTCCAAAAGAACTCCGAAAGAAATCAGATGACAGTGTAGTTGATGAAGTTGAAGGCGAAGAATCAAACTATGAAGCAAATAATTTAATTGTCGCTCAAGCATCTTCTCAGTTATTGACAAATACAAATGTTCAAACATTCCTTATACCCACATCAGCTAGAAAATTGTACTTCAAAGCATTAACTAAAATTTCAAATGAGGCATTCAAAATGGTTGGAAAAATGAACAAAAAATTGGAAGGTTTACATAGATTCTTACAAAATGATGAAAGTAGAGAATTAAATGCGCCTAGGTCAGTCTCGGTATTTGAAATCTTGGATAAACTAGAACAAACGAATGATCACCCAAAATTTCAAAAAAGCTCAATATTGGGAACATTGCCTGAGCATCTGATTGATTATGAACATAAGCAATATTCAGCAGCTAAGTATTTAGCAGTATTGTTTGCAGTAAGGAAGCAGAGTAGACTTTGGACTGTAAAGCAAAGCAAAGCCTCATACTCACCAACTAAAGTAACAATATGGTCCCTTGCGCAGATGGCCCACGAAGACAGAGTTGTCGCGTATCTTAAACATGAAGGTCTCGCCGAAGTTTCAAACCATTGTGTTGCAAAGATAATAGGCAACCACGAGAGAGAACCAAAATATTATTCAGGTGTCATTAATATGCTTAAAGAATATGTCAATGGGAAATATGCAAATGATCCTGCAGTGTCAACGATGCTAGTAGCTTTACTTCGAAAAATTGATCGGAGATTGATGGATTTGGGCGTTGCACCAGTGGAAGAAACTTACAAAAATGAATATTCATACGGGAGAGCTTACGATTTACTTACTCAGTTGAATGAAAACGCAATTGTCAATCCATTTAAATGGTCTAGCGAGGCTGATTTACCTCTCGAAAAAGTGTCACCTAAATCAGACATGAAGCAAGCTTTCTATGATTATATACAAAATGAATTTGAAAACAAAGAGAAGGATGAAGTAATCGGTAGAACAATCAAATCGGAGTTATACGAGCTTGATCCATTAGAGAAAATCAGAGTAGACATGACTGAAACTCCAGTTTATTGTATTGATGATCCATCCGCGCATGAAATTGATGATGGTATTTCTATCCACGAAGATGGTAATAGTTATGTTGTGTCCATTCACATAGCAGAACCAAGTTCATATGTAAAACCAAGATCAGTTATTAGCTCCATTGGATTTGAAAAGTCATCTACCATTTACTTGCCAGATGGTGTGTTTCCTATGTTACCCAAAATTGTGTCAGATATTGCTGGCTTAGGCATCAAGAAAGATACTAGAACTTTCGTTATCCAGTATAAATTAATTAAAGATGATGTGGATGATTTTATCCAAAAGCGTTTGAAAAACCCATCTTACAAGCCCGAGAAGTCAGTTTTGGATAAAATTCAAAGACATATTTATAATACTAATGAGATAAAGTTTGCCTTAGTTAAGAATTTTCGTCAAAATTTCACATATGATAATGTAAATGAAGTGTTGGCCAATAAAGAGAATATAGAAGAATACAAGCAGATTACAAAATCAAAAGACTCAGACTTCAACAATTTATTCAAATTACAACATATATCATCATTGCTCTGGTTTATTAGAGAATCTAATGATGCTTACAGGGGTGGTCAAAATTTTAAGATCTCAATTACCGAACAAGATCAAGATTTCAAAGATAATAAGTTCAATGTTAGTGGTGACAACATGCAAATGACAATCAAAAATTCCAATCAGATGATATCTATTTCCCCAACTAATATGGAAAGCTTGTCAACAGTATTAGTCAGTGAAAATATGATCATCGCTAATCATTTAGCGGCAAAATACGCCGCTGATAATAATATCAAGATACTTTATAGGTATCTTGATCCCAAATTCAACGCTGAGTTATTAAAGGAATACAAACATATCATGCAAGAGAGAGAAAATATTAGTGACGAAAAATTATTGGACCTATATGCATTTTTCACTAGAGGAACAATTACAGATAAACCTGAGAAACATTTTCTTATGGGATTAAATATGTATACAAATGTTACGTCACCGTTAAGAAGATACATTGACATTATAAATCAATGGAAATTTCAAGATTTTTTCTTGAAAAAACTGACTATTCCAGATGAATGTTTACCAGGAGTTGTCAGCCGATTAAATGCTCAGAATGACATTGTTAGAAACATACAGCAAAATTCTTTGTCGTTTTGGCAAGGTTTATTCTTGAGAAATTATCGTGACAAATTTGAAGCTGGAGAGATAACTAAACCAATTGATTTCAAATTAAGATTGAGAACTAATCCAAAGAAAGGAACCAAAGTTGCTGTCAACATGCAAACGTTTGGTCATATCAATGCTCACGTGGAAGTCACGCCAACATTATTAAAAGATGTCAGCCAAGGAAAGTTAATAGTGGGCGGGCTACTTGATCTGCATAAAGTATTTCTTAAGAAAGTTGACATTATTGAAAATGAGTTAATTTTCGACTACCACTAAAAAGAAGAGAACTATAAGTAGCAGTAGAAGTAAGGAGGAGATAAAAGCATTGCGTACAAAACCAATAATCAGTTGTAAATAGATAATAACATGTACATATAGTAAATATCGAGATTTCGATCCGCTAGTTACGGATTGTTGAGTCTTCAATCTCCATATCTATTTTGTTTGCAGAACAGCTTTTTTTCGCAGCCAAACGCAGGATAACTAGCGTTTATAGTACTTCCAACTGGTGAAAAGGTGCTAAGATGTGAAGAAATAAGCAGAATAAGCAAGAAAGCAAAAAGGCATCGATGACGAACACACTACGCGATTCTACTTGAGAGAAAGCACTACTGTTCTCATTGGTATGGCGCTTATTTAATTCGTTTCTGTTGAATAAGCAGTTTAGGTTGTGCCTTCAGAAAGTTGACCGAACGCAACTTATCATCACCTGCAATAGTTAATAAATCGAACTACAGAAGGGACAGTAAGATACCGGCACTTTTGAAAAATTTACTCCCTGGATACTAATTCAGTCAACATGTTAGGTTTGAATTAACTGGGAGAAAATGTGTGCATTTATTGAGAGTTGGTGCCAAGTTCTATCATAACATAGTTAAAGTTGCTTAGCTTATGTTAACAGTACTTTGTTGCAACAATTGTATTATCCGAAATTCAACCTGAAGTGAGGGGAAGGACTGCCTACATATGGTTGCATGGGTCTTGAAAGTGAAAACACCATCAACAAAAAAAACACCAGTTTTTGGCCTATTTGTACGACCCACCACAGAATCGCAACGAACAATTCCTCATCTAGATAGTTATCAATGGCCGATACAGTTGAAGAGATCTTAAAGTACCCGTCATATTCACTACAAAATTCATTCATATCAACACTAGATCATTTACCGTGTGATATCATACGATCCCTTTGGCTAATACAATCATGTAACATCAAAATAAATAAACATAAACAAATGTTAGATCACATATTAAATCAATACTATAAAATGGGTACCATTGCTCAAGATGACCTAAATCAAATTGTTTATTTGAAACAGCAGATACGACATCTAACAAACGAAACAATACAGGAAAGCTCAGCTTTGAACAATCAGTTAATCACACACAAGCTAAACTTAAATGAGGAAATCAAACAGTTGGATCAGATTGAAAAAAATAGAGTTGGGCAAGAATCAAATGATAAAGGTAAAGTAGAAGAGTTGAGACGACAACTAAGAGAGCATTATAAAGAAAATCCATTAGTTTCTCAACGTGAGGCTATGGAAGAACAAAAGGAACTACAAAAAGTCAAGGATCAACAACCAAAGAAACAGGAAAGTAAATCTGACATAAGATTAATTTTGAAAATACCGAAACAAAGCAAAGTCATTCAATCGAAATCGAAAGTGGCCAAGAAAGTGGAAAAGGTTCAAAAAGTACAAAAGAAACCACGGAAAGAAATTCAGGAAATCCCGGAAAAGGAAGAAGAAATTGAACAAGAAGACATAAATATGTATTGCTTCTGTAAACAGCCATCATTTGGTGATATGATATCTTGTGATAATGAAGAATCGTGTCCCAACGGTGAATGGTTTCACTATAAGTGTGTGGGTTTGCTCAATAAAGTAGAAGCACTAAAATATACCACTGGGAAAATAAAATGGTTTTGTTCGCCACAATGTCAAGAGGTGATAGAGGCCAAAGAAGCAATAGAGAGGGAGAAGAAAAAGAAAAAGAGAAAAAGGAGATGGTAAATGATTATATATGCCATTATGATTATACAGTTAATAATTCTAACATACCACTAATTTCACTTGCTTCTTTACATTTCTTGATTTCTTGATCCACTCTTTTTAACAAATTGCTAAAACATTCTTCCAAGACAACACTCTTGTCAATCAATGATCCATACATTTCTAATATGATTCCAATGTAATCACATAATAGATTAAATGATCTGACATCCTCTAAATTCTTGATAAACCATTGTAATATAGGTAATAGGGAAATTTCGTCTCTTCCGTACAACGAAATTCTAATTTTACCTCTTTTCCTCAATTCATACAAGATTGTAACAGTTTGCTCTTTAGGCAAACCAGGAGCAAAAGCACTGTCTAGAGCCTCATTCCATCTAAATGCATTAAGGTGTTTCTCGAACTGTTTCAATTTCTTCGATTGCAGAGCTGTTGTATTTGTTATAACTCTGTGTTCTTCATCACCTATGTAATCTCTACCTCTCATCATTCTAGCATAAGCATTGGATGTTTCTTGCTTTATTCCATGTTTGACCTTGGGTTCTGTCTTTTTAGTTCTTATTGAAATCAATCCAGAGGTTAGCCCAGCTACGAAATGTTTGTGATTACTCGAAGCTGGAGAAACAGCACATGCCAATACACCACCACTTCCAAATTTCCAACCAAATTGAACGTTCCAATTTGATGAAGTGTAATCAAATATTTTCACATGACCATCCAAGGAACCAACTAACAATCCTTTATCTTCCGTATTATATAAACATGTAGTAGTCTTTGTGAAATTGTTTAATTCATGAATTTGTGAGCCTCTAGTTAAGTCCCAAATCTTGACCTGCAGACCACCAGCAGATACTAACGTAGATGAACTGATTGCTAACACGTCCTCAACGGGGTTTAATTGATGAAAACTTGAAACTGGACCTGATGGATCTCTAGTGTCAAATAATCGAACTATTCCATCATAACATCCAGTTGCTATTAAATTCGGATTTCCAGGTATGAAATTAACACTTCGTATGTAGTCACTATGTGAATCAAATGACATGATAGGACCCTGGGTGGTTTGGGAAATATCATAAACTCTCAAGACTCGATCATCAGATCCAGTAACTAATTGATTACCAATAGTCGAATGGAATTTTGCAACATGCGTTGGATGTGATGAGGGATTCAAACTTACCAATAAATTACGTGGTTGATAACTATCATAAATTGAAACAAGTCCAGTTGCATCTGCTGCAACTAATAGTTTGCCATCATATCTATAATTACCGCAATATACGATATCTTTAAAGCGAGAGAATGTTTTTATGACTTGTCTTGTTTTAGATGAAAATACTTGGATTCTAGTAGATGAAGTTATGGCAAAATCATTTGGAGTTATAGGATTGAAGTCAATATGATTTATTGGATGATTTTCTTTGATTAATTGTGGATTTATGTAGGATCTCCAATACCTCTGTTCTGGAGTTGTTTGGGATGGTAACGTCGCATTCCTTACTTGTGATATACTTTGTCTCGCAGATGACATGTGGAATAGTATTGAATTGGTAATGTAGTTTGGATACTTGTAGATGAGCGCAGGTGATAAAATAAAAAAAATTTTATCTTCTCTTCTCATCACCGTCACATATCTGAGTAGTCTCTTTCCTCTACCAATGCTCTGCTGATGAATTGTTCTCGACATATTCCGACAAGTCAATCCAAAGTGATATGAAGTAATTAAGAACCTAAAGACAGTATTTATTGGCTAATAAAAACCGTCCCTCTGATAAATAGCATAGAATGCAAATGAGTTTGCCGTCGAAAAGTGAAGATAACACAGAAAAGTCAAAAATCAGTTTGGCCCTTGCAATTCTGTTAAGAGATGTGCTAATGTAACCTACGTTTTAAAACATCTACAATAATGGTATGATAGGTGTCTGGCTGATTGATTGACATGGTTGTTCTTATTTCAACTTGGTCACCTTTGAAGCAGTTTTGCGATCCAAATGTGTTATAAAACTAATGAATATCTATTGATCTAAAATCTAATTAAACAAGAGATTCATCTTTCAACAATTGATTTGGGGAATAGAAAAAATTAACAAAAACAACCCTACTCGAAATGAAAATACAAGCTTCTAGCTCAAAATCCTTCATAATTTTTGACCCTCATATTATAAACCCCAGAATTCAGTTAAATTACCTCCAGCACCATTATAAGCTAAAATATTAGGAGTAGTAGCGTCTAATCCAGTTAAAACACCTCTTGTACCATATTTGATCAATTTATTCTTCAACGTCAATGGATCAACTAAATCAGTATAAAATTCAGAATTAACATCTGGTTGTAAGGACAAATAGTATGCTAATAGGCCAGCAATATGAGGAGAAGCCATTGAGGTACCAGACATGACAATAGTATCTGACCAAATAAAGGTAGATTCGATTTCTTCACCTGGGGCAAAAATGTCAACACATCTACCCCAGTTTGAGAATGATGCCTTCTCATCCCTTATATTTGAGGCACCAATTGTAATAGGACCAGAAGCTCTTGCTGGTGAATATTGACATGCATCAGAGTTATCATTACCGGCTGCAACGGAAATGTGTAAACCTGCTTTTGTACCTGCATCAACAGCCAAATCTAAAGCTTCAGAAATCCCTCCACCAATTGACATGTTGACAACTGAACCTTTAAACCCCTTTTTGATTGTTTTAACATCCTGTTGATGTTGATTGACAACAAATTCAACTCCTTTAATAATGTCGGAAGTTGTACCTGAACCTAACAAGTTCATTACTCCAACAGCTACTAAATTAACTTTTTTAGCTACACCGTAAGTTTTTGATCCAATAATACCAGCACAATGTGTACCATGGCCATGACCATCAATTTTGATTTTGGGAAAAGCAATGGCATCACCCCATTTAGCTCTACCTTCAAATTCTTCATGTTCTACTTTGATACCAGTATCTATAACATAGGCAGTAACACCTTGACCACCTTCGTTATCATATAAATAACTCTCATCACCAGTGTTTTCACGATGACTAATACGAGATATACCCCAAGGAGCATTTTTTTGAATGTCAAACTCTTTAACTTTAAAAATTGAATCTTGCTCAACAAATTTAACATGAGGATTTTCCAAAAGACGATCAATTAAATCTTGTGTAAAAAAACCTGTGTATCCTTTGACAAAATTATCAATGGCGAAGTATTCTAATGGTTTAATGCTCTGAGTTGTTGGCTTTGGATCCAAATTTGACATCATAATGTGATGCTCTTCTTTAATTCCATTTTTGAATTGTAACAACTGCGATCGTGACAAATCATCTTTAAGAATAATGATATAGTGGTTTGGAATCAACTTTTTCATAGGGTTGCCACTAGTACCAATTAACTTGGCCTTGAATTCATCAAATGGTATATCTTCATTGGCTAAAATAACTTGATTATCGAAACGTTGCAAGAAGTTACCAAAATTAAAAAATGATGATAATTCTGAGATAATTAATGCATTAGCAGTTATTATACTGAACGCAACTGCTGATACAAGACAGAACAACATAATATCTCCGTTGGTAGTTTAAGAAAGAAGGAGAAGTGGTCTCGGTTCCCTTTTTATCTTGTGATGTGACCTCCATTGTTGCACACTATATACTCCTATTCACACTTCTTTGTGCACCTTCGGAAGCCACACCAGTTGCCTATTATAAGCACCACAACTAACTATGAGCCCTACTTACACTTGAGCTTCACCATTTAATCTGTATTCGATTAGTCTCTATAAAAATTTTTATATATTCACCGTTCAAACTTGATGTCACTCAAAAATGACCAAGTCAGACGTTTACTCAATGTCTTTGAATAGTGTAGGATCAACACCACCCCAAGTCAATACTTCTTTGGAATCAGGTTTATTTAATGCCTCAATTAAATCAACATCCAAATCAATTTTACCTAAGTTAACGTTTTCTTGTAACTGATCATCATTGCATTTACCATCAGGTAAAATGGCCAAATTATCTTTAATCCTCTTCGCATTTTTGGTTTTTACTAACACAATGAATCCCTGTAAGTAAGACCATTTCAACAATAATTCAATCGGTGATATATTGTATTTCTTCGATAATTCAAGTAACTGAGGGTCTTTCAACTTTTGCCCTCGGGTCAATGGTGAGTAAGCCTCAATTAAAATTTCATGCTGATACGAATACTCACGTAATTTCAACCTAGGCAACCACGGATGTAATTCTAATTGATTGATGACGGGCTTTATTATTAATCCTTCCCAGTTAAACAACTCTTCTAAATGATCAATCCCGTAGTTAGAAACACCGATCGAATGAATGTTGAGTGCTCCATTATTTGGATTCAATACATATTCTTGTAAGACCCTATATGTACCTAATCTCTTTGCTTTAGACGTCTTCGGAGAATGAATCAAGATTAAATCCACGTATTCAATATATTCCTTCACATCGTTGGCAATCAATTCTACTGCTTTCTTGGTTTCGTCATACCCTTGTAATTGATTACTAATCTTTGTGGTGAACCAAATATCCCCTCTTTTAACATCGTGGTGATCTTTCAAAAATTTAGCAACACCACTAGCTGCTTCTTTTTCATTCCCATACATTATAGCAGTATCAATATGCCTATAGCCGTTCTTCAAGGCTTGATACACTAAATCACTGGTTTTATTTGGATCGATTAAATAAGTACCATATCCAGCAACCGGAATATGAGCACCATTATTTAATCTATAAGTAGATTGTTTAGTCAATTGAATCGATGTAGTTAAGTTGGACATAGTAAGGTGCCAAATTGTGTATATAAGAGGCGAATACAGGCATTAATGAGGTAATCTTTTATAGTTTAGACTTTGGGTAGGGGTGTGATCATTGGCATTGACGTCTTTGAAATGAAATCGTAACTTTGTGACACAAATGAAACGAATTATGGTAATATTACATAATTTCAGCCGGTGAAAGTTGCTCTCCACATAATCTTTCAACGGTCGAGCCCAAGAGTTCAAATATCGATTTCCACACTCAACTTTCAATAGATAATGAAAGCCTGTCCAGAAGTTTTCAGAAAATTGATAGTTTAATTCGCTCAAGAAAATAATCTCCGAGCTTGTTGGAAAACAAGATGTTCATTAGCGACCCTATAACTGAGCATTGCTTTGAAATGCCCAATAGTTATTATGGAAATGGGTAAACCATTAGTTGGCTCTCGTCGATCTGGAAACAATCCAATTGAATGTTCCATTAATAACAAAATCCAGTGACTATTGCAGTATGGCACAGTAGTTGTGTAAAATCTATATCTTGATCGTCAACACACAAAAAAAAAGCAAGTTAAAATTACAACAACATTCATTCTCTTTCTTACAACAAACAATAACAGCCGTCATCATGTCATCAAGGAAGAAGACTCTATTAAAAGTAATCATATTAGGAGACTCAGGTGTTGGTAAGACTTCACTTATGCAACAGTTTGTGAACAACAAATTTTCTCATCAATATAAAGCAACAATTGGAGCCGATTTTTTAACGAAAGAAATTACAATTGATAGTAACAAACAAGTTACATTACAAATCTGGGATACGGCTGGGCAAGAAAGATTTCAAAGTTTGGGTGTGGCATTTTACAGAGGTGCTGATTGTTGCGTATTATGTTTTGATGTCACTAACGAAAAGTCCTTAAATAATTTAACGAGTTGGAAAGATGAATTTCTTGTACAATCAAATGTATCGAACCCTCAAGATTTTCCATTCATTATAATAGGAAACAAGATTGATGTCGATGATTCCAAAAAAATACCTTCATTGTCTAAAAAATTACATAATATTACCCATAATCAACTAGGTGGCCTAAACTATCCTGTGTTCGAAACAAGTGCCAAAGATTCGATTAATGTTGAATCTGCTTTTGAAGTCATTGCTAAAATGGCTCTAGAACAGGAAGAACTAAATGCTGCAAATGGCAATGATGTTAATGATGATTATAATGATGCTATCAACATCCATTTAGATTCGGAATCAAGTGCTTGTGGATGTTAAAGAAGAGTTGAACTTTTTGTTAATCTTTATTTTAATTCTATAGAGAATGTGGGGGATATGCATTGTGATTTAAGTGTTTTGTTTATTTTATATCTATTACACATTAATAATTTATTTAGCTCTAACGATTGTTGTTAATACAAAAGCAAATTGCTTTGATAGCCAAGTCAAGGAATTTGTTGCCAGTTCTAAAATCTTGCCCTTGTTGTCCATGACTTTGTTGTTGGTATTGATTATGATTTTGATTACCATGTTGTTGTTGATATTGAGGTTGCCCTTGTCCGTGATAAGCTTGTTGAGGTTGCGATACAGAGCCCCAATGGTCTGGAATTTGATCTGAGTCGGTGTCTGCCAAATCAATAACTAATACTCCCGAATTTTTTGGATCTATATAGTGATTTAATCTACTTTCATCACATAATTGATCAACTGCCGGTTTAAGTTTTGCAATCCCATTGGCCGAATGCAAACCTTTTCCAACAATTACTCTCAAATGAGATTGATTTGTTCTGATAGCTTGGCTAATCCTCTGTTGCAAAAACCATTCAGCTTCCTTGACATATAATCCATGTAAATCAATTTCATCGGCTGCACTATCAGTATTATTTTCTCGGAATACATATTCAGCTGCTTGTCGATTATATTGTTCGGCTTGGTCCATTACACGTTTCAGCTCTTCGCTTAGTTCATGAGCTCTTGCCCCATCTCCTGATTTATAAGCTGCCTGCGATTGTTGACTTAATTGGTTACGTTTCTTGTATAATCTATCTGCTTCGGTACGTAATCGTTTATATTCTGAATCAGTTGCATGATTATAGTCACGTTCCTGTGAATCATCGAATAATTTGACACTTCTATCAATAATATCAGTCATTGGGGCTTGAGTGGAGTTGATCTGGCCTCAGTCAACCTCAAGAAAGATGATATTGGTATTTCATGTACAGTGTTTCACCTGTGGTATATGCAGTTTCAGGTGATATCTAGCCTTTCTCGGCACGACCCATTTCTTGGTTGAAATACGATTTTGCAACCAACTGCATGACAATCCAATCAAAAAGAGATGATTTCGTGCCAGAGATTTCAAATATACCAATTATATCGTTTTATTTTGAATGAAAATGTTTCTATAGTTATGGTCAATGTGCTATTGAGTATTGTTAATTAGAGGTTTGATGTATACTGGTACACTTTTTTGGTAACCATTCCTCGCCTCGAGTTGTGAATGGTTGGTTGATTTAATACTTTTTCACTATTTTCGAGCCTTTCAAATGTAGCAGTTAAATAAGAACCACAAAAGGAGGCATCAAAGCTTGTTTTTCGATGGATAGATTGAACCTATAAAGTGATCTCGCAATATCAATTCATCTCTCTATATTTGAGTTCCAACAATAATGAAAAGAACAAATATATAACGGGTGAGATATTTTAGATCTCCATCGATTCGGCTGTTAGATTTTATTTATTTCATGTTATGCTTTCAGAATATTCTTTTTTGATATCGAATTTTCCTTACTGTACAAATCAAACAGATTTTACTCCAAATAAGTTGTGAAAAACAATGATCGTTGTCGATAGAGTTTAAATAATATTATCTAATAGATGGTAAACTGTTGCATACGTTGTATAGGTAACCGCCGTTGATATTCAGTAATCAATTTCATTTCCAGCGTCGTGGAAAAGATCAAGTTGCTTCAGCCGTGATGTTGAACAACATATGGATTGTTTGTTCAAGGTGTCAAAATTGGGTTGTAAATATTTACATGTCTTATATTATTGGACATTTGAATTTCGAAGAGCTGCAAAGTGCTGTTGGATTGATAAACTGTGAGTATGGGCATGAACATGTATCAAAATATTTTTGATTCACTTAATCGATGGTAAGATTTTTTTGTTGTTTTTCTAAAACTTTGCAACCAATTACAAACAATGGAAACAAAAAATACACAACACCATGATAAATAGTAAACGAAGTTGCAATAAGAAGAGTCAATCATTAGCAGATATATCAAATAAATCAAATGAGGTTAAAGAACCAGTCATAAATGAGACCAATGATAAAAATGCATGGTATTTGAAGACAGCCACAAGACAACTCAAGCAAGAATCAAAGCAAGAATCAAAACAATCTAAAGATCAAACAAAACATACTTCCCATTCCAAAGCAATATCCAATACACGTGCTCATCCAGATCAAGTCAAATCATCTATCGCCACATTAAACAAGAAGAAAAGCTGGTTTACAAAACTATCGGCGACTAAATCCATACCACAAACAGCTCATTTAACACCATTACCATTACCGCCACCAACCCCTGCTACCCCAGAAATACCTAGAAAGAAAAGCTGGTTCTTCCGCAAGCCAAAAACATCAGATCCACCTCCTCAGTCACCATTTTCGTCAGATTCCGAACCTTTTGATTTATTATCTACTGAGTCGGCAGACTTAATCAATAGTACATTTACAGTGGCTCCAATGTTACGTAGATTAGAACAAAATGATAATATCCCCATTGTTTTTGGTAAGTATTTTGGTGAACCAATGTACAAGAGATCTATCGAAGATGTTCAACTATTCAAATTCCAAATCAAAAAATATAATTTATTTGATAAATATGATGAACAAGCTTACAACTTTTGGAATGTTTGGGAGGTTGATGACGAAAAAAGGAAAAAAATCTCAACCATAATTGAAAGCAAAGATGATTTCACTAGATTCATCAAGGAATTTAATTATGACAAGGTAATCTTGATGAAAAGCAGTTTGATCCCAAATTATGATCTGTTCAAGAACGGGTATTATGTTAAAATGAAATTATTACAGAAAGAAAATAGTAGAGATGCAGTGGATTTGTTTAGAGTTTGTTGTTATAATTCAGTATTCAAAAAAGTTCCCAATAATTTAATTCAAATCAACGTATGTGGAATTAGTTATAGTATGAAAGAAAAATTCACTCAAATCATGTTATGGATCCATCCTGTCTTAAATATGTCATTCGATATATCTCAACAAGTTGAAACTTTATTGAAACTGTTTAGATTTGAAAAGGAAATACATAAGATTACGTTAATTGATGCCAATAATAATTCGAAAACGGTTATAAGTAATGTTTTTACTTAGTGAAATGAGTGCCTTTGTGGTTGTAAATTGATGGTATAATCGTTAGGAGGTGTTCGGGACAGGTTTAGTGTATCTTTAGCTACTTAGCTGATTACTTACTTGAGATACTGATGGAGAGGTTTGAAAAGGTGCATATCGGTATATTTCTAATTATAATAAATATATAAGGTACACAGTATGTAATACCTGCTTTCATGTCTCCCTCCCGTTGTTCAGCAGGATAGATTTATCTTAAAAATGCTGCCAAAGAAGAATTGGAAAAAATATGCGACTCATCATCAACCACCAGGCACTTCATGTGTGGGATCTTACTAGAAATTTCCAAATCAACAGAGATACCATCATGTATACATACTCCATTAAAAGAAGTTGGGAACATACGAAAATGGGATACAACAGATGTTTCTGTAATCAAAGCATTTTCTAATAAGGGATCACCATTGTCACCATTAACATCACAACAATTATATAAATTAAAAAATTTGGATCATTTACATGACCTAACTGCCAAATTATTCAAGATAAAGAATAACGTCAAAATCTCATTAGAAGTGAAGCAAGAGAAGATCAATGAAATACAGGCCGAAATCGATGATATGTCCAAAGAAGAAGAGATGGTTCTAGAACGAGATGATTTGAATAAACTCATATTCAAGATATCGAATCGTGGACCGGACTATTTGAATTATACCCAATTTGAACATTGTGATGTCACATTCCATATTTTCTCGGCTATTTTATCGTTACGACAACCGTTCACTCGTCAACCTATAATTAAGGATCAATTCATTTTGCAATTTAATGGAGAGTTATATAACGAAGAATGTATGTATCGGAATGATACAAAATTTATAATAGATACATTACATCAGGAGTTAGGAGGGGATAGAAACGAAGCAATTATACGCACTTTGAAGAAGTTGGAAGGAGAATTTGCAATAATTGTGATTGACTTAATTGATAATAGAGTATATTTTGGTCGTGACTCGATTGGGAAAAGATCTTTATGTTATGATATTAGTGTTGATAAAATCTCAATCAGCTCTGTTTCAACGATTGGATTTGTGGAATGTAAGAATGAGATTTATGAATATGACATACAAAGTCACACAGTAAAGAATCATCAATTGCATCATTTACCAACCCCCACTTTTACCGGAGACGAAAAGAAACTAGTGGCGACACTATATAAAAGACTCAGAGATGTGACGAAGATTAGACAAGATCTGATATATCCGTTGACTAGTAAAGAGGATGGAAGTAAGCTTTCCGTCTTGTTTAGTGGAGGGTTAGATTGTACAATAATAGCTAGATTGATATCTGAATTATCAGCTCCAGGTACAACCATGGATCTACTAACTGTAGGATTTGAAAGCCCTCGAACGAATCAATCAAGCACGCAGAGCCCTGATCGCAAATTAGCCCTAAAATCATGGTTTCACTTGTGTAAAATGTATCCCAATTTAAATATTCAATTAGTTGAAATTAACGTTGATTATAAGTCATGGTTAATGCACAAGAGCAGAGTTAGGGAATTGATGTATCCTTGCAATACAGAGATGGATCTATCTATTGCTATTGCTTTCTATTTTGCTGCCTCCATACTACCTGAGTTGACTACAATGACTAAGTTGCGGAAGCACGTTTCGTGGGAAACATTCACAGAGAACCCGGAGGCGTATGTGAAGAGAGAAGATAACTATTCGTCCTTGTCTAAAGTGTTGTTTAGTGGCCTCGGAGCAGATGAGTTATTTGCAGGATATTCAAGACATGAAGGAATTTTCAACAACATAACAGACTCAAACTATGAAGAGCTTTCGGAAACGTTAAATTATGATATATCGATCATTCATCAGCGCAATCTAGGCAGAGACGATAGAGTTATGAGTTATTGGGGTAAAGAACTAAGATACCCATATTTAGATGAGCATTTTATTAACTGGGTGATATCCAATATTCCACCGCAGTTGAAGTTCAAATATGAGATGGTGGAACGCAAGGGCAAAATGAGAATTAATCCAACCAGGAAATACATACTTCGAGAGTTAGCCTCAGAATTGGGGATGCCATGGGTTCGGGGAGAATTGAAAAGAGCTATTCAGTTTGGTGCAAAAAGCGCCAAATTAGAAATCGGACAGAATAGAACGAAGGGTACTGATAAACTTCAATGCTGATTTCAAATGAACACTGAAAAATTTATTTAGATGCAAAAAAAATTACTGAGATTGGAAAAAGTGGGAAAATTACCCCAAACAATTAAATTATCTACCTGTGATAACTTTAACCCTTAATGTATATCAGAACATAAATTGGTGAAAGAAGTATGATAAATAGAACTTTCTTTTCGTATAGACATAACAAATCATGAGTAAGGCATCATTATCATCCACAAGCTTTTTATTGAATGACTACTTAGCTGCTTTAGTTTTGGTTTTCGTTGGTTTAGTCGTCATAGTCAAGAAGTTAGATACCATAGTTACAGAATTGCAAACATTGAATGCCAGTTTGAAAGTCATAGGATAAAGTTATCAATAAATAATATAGGTAAATATAGAAAGAATACAGGATCTAGTGTTTCAACTCAGCAACCCACCTTGGTTCAATTACAAGCACTTCACAAGTCGTTAACAAGTTCTCTTCTGTTAAATCTTCTAGTTTGTATACATCTCCTTTCACCCAGCATTTTCTACCTTGTTTTTTTAAGATTTCACACTTTACTATGACAAACTGATCAACCAAAGTTGGCTTCTTATAGTTAATATTAAGATTTGCTGTTACTCCCCTTCCGCTTTCACAATTAAGGAATGCCAAACGACACGTTAATTCGTCTAACAACGTAGCCAATAATCCGCCGTGAACTATCCCTGAATGTCCACTAAGCATTGACCCCAAATGAAAAAATGTGATTGAGTAATTTTCTGATGCAACCTCCTCGATATCCTTATAGTCAAAAAATGCATCATTTATGAAGTACAATGTAGGGGATCGGTATGAGATCTTATCTTCTCCAACCAATGTACTTCCTGTTAGATTTGGGAAAAGCCGTTCTTTGCTCAACAATGTACGTTTATTAGTTGTTGTGAACTCTTCATATTTTTGGATGTATTCCTTATATTTTGGATGCTGGAAAAGTAGTTCCTGTGCGGGAATTGAATGAAAGGATGGCACCAAGGTTGTTTCTGACATTGTCTGGAATAGTTGATATGTGTGGGATTGAGCAGGTGTGAGATTTTTGTTATCTTATAATCTGACTCACTAATGAGTCGTTCCGAGGAAACCTATTTTTCATGTGCAGCACCGATTGTTTCAAGAGCTATAGACAAACATAAACATTAACGCACACATGCGTTGTATGAACTTGCGTTCAAATTCTTCAAATCTGGCAAACGGATGGCTCAATTCGAATTGTCTATAAATAACCAATTATATTTCTTATTAAATATAAACGTAAAACTCAAATTACTGAAAAATATACAGAAATATAGAAAGTATCGAATTAATATAATATATATAAGACTCTCTCTCTTTCAATAGCAATACGATATAATAAACTCCATTTTTGAATTACTCTTGGCCAAATCCAACTGTTTCCTCTACTGCCAAAGTTAACTTCTGTTTCAAACTTTCATAATCTGCATATGGTGGTAAATCGACTCTATTAAAGCATGTATGGGATTTAGGTAATTGGTTAGATTCACCGGCCTTTTCAATTGTAAATCTTCTTGGTCCATCACTACCTTGTAAATCTTTGAAACCATTTACAGGTATACGTGAAGTACCTGTTGTGAATTGCAATAATCTTGCTTTTTGTTCTGAATCCCATTCATTAACACATTTCCAGAACCACAGTACAACTTGATCTTGTTCCTGATAGCCTCTATAGTCGGTATGTTTCTTCCAATCGCTAGTATCAATTTCTGCTAAACCACCAATCAACAATTCTAATTCCCTTTCATCGAAAACGTTTACTAATTCTTGTGGTATTAATTCATTGAAACCATCAATGAAAGCTTTAAATTGTTCTTCAACTCTTTTACTTATTCTCCATTCTGTGATTAATTCCACATATTCGTGTTTATTCTCTTCACTTACTTCAATATCTCGTCCACCTGGCTTCAAATCAACTTCAACAATTTCACCAAAACTTTCTTCTTCTGCACTAAACGTCAAATCCAATATATCAGTTATATCATTATCCAAAATCCATTTCAAGGACCTATAAAATTCTGCATCAACACCTTCCATATCTTGCAAAACGACTTTTTTGTGTAACATCATTTTATACAATGCTCCAACAAAGAAAGCATCTAAGAATCGTCTGTGGAAAACACCTAAACCAACAACTCTACCAATGAATTTGAAATAATTCAAATGTTCAGGGTTAATACCTGAGTTTGGATTGATTTGCAATGTATAATTATCATGTGAAGAATATTCAAATAAACAATAAAATGGATTAAACATATCGTGAGATAATAAGAAGAAAAATTCTCTTGAAACCCCACCATAATCTAAACCTTCCTCACCATCGAATTTGATCATCAATCTCTTTTTCAAATCTTCTGGAGTTTGTCTCATAATTTCTTGGTAAGAATCTTCGAAAATATGATCTCTTCTAACTTTAATATGACATTGGCCAGGTAAAATTCTTAATGCCGGCTGTGAACGGAAATATATCACCTTTCTTCTGAAATCACGCTTGTATTGAGGAACATTTTGATCCAATGAAGATGGTAATCTTGGATCATCCCAAGTTGTAGTTTTAGTATTATGATCAACAAAATAAACTCTAGCGGTATTGGTCAATCTCATTTCCCAACCTGAAGGTAATGGGCCTAATTGACTTACTGGTTGTTGTTGAATAGTAGTATTTGGACCAAATGTACGAATATATTGTTGTCTTCTTGGATCGACCCATGTTGTAGTTCTTGTATTATGATCAACAAAATATGGTCTACCTTCATTAGTAAATCTTTGTTCCCAACCTGAAGGCAATTCACCTAATCCACTTGTTGTAGCACCTGAAGCTGCCATTGATACTGCAGCAGCAGGACTTACTGGACTATTACCACCAGTAGCATTAACAGTTACATTACCACTTGTAACTGAGGATGATGTGGCACTTGGAAGTGGACTATTTGGAGTTTCACCAGGTAATGTTCTACCACGATGTTGTCTTCGTTCAGCTTCTGTTTCATTTTGCCTTTGTTGACCTCTTTCTGACTCGGATTGATCTAAAGTTGGCCTCTGCCATGTTGTCGTTCTGGAATTATGATCAACATAATAAGTTCTACCGAAATTATCAGTTCTACGTTCCCAACCTGGTGGTAATCTACCATATTGATCTTCAAATGAAGAGTATTGTCTATGAGTTGAAGTTGTAGCTGATCCGGTTGGTTGTGCGATTGTTGGTGGTGTAGCTGATGCAGCATTATTATTAAATGCGGATGTTGTAGGAATAGGGGTGGTTGTATTGGTACCATTTGATGCTCGGTGGCCATTTGTAGATAAACGATTAACTGATGTAGCAGAAGCAGAGCCATTATTAGCTCCTGAGATATTTCTGTTATGAGATATTACGACAATAATTTTCCCACTGACAGCCAAGTTTTCATTAGATTTTTTCAAATCTCTGGTTATAGTTTCTTCCGAGGATGATAATGATAAATCAATCACATCACCAATTCTAACATTTACAACCCCTAAGAACCCTTGATCTTTCTTCTTGAATTTCTTTTGATCGAATACCTGAATAACTAAAATCGAATCTTCCAAAGCCGAAAAATCAAACGTTTCATTCCAATACGGATTGAGGGTTTTTTTGGCAGTTTTAGTTGTCTTGGTTTGGGACCCATCTACTGTTATGACAGAGAATGGATCCGGTTGACGAAAAACGTCCCTCTTATAAAGAGATTCAGCAGCAACTACTTTGACATTAATGGTAGTACTCCTTGATGAAGATGATATATTTGGAGCCATATTTTACGAGCGACTTGCAAAATACGTATGGCCGGCTACCTCTGTAAATATGTGATACCAAGTGATGTGATGGGTGATGTAGATTGTGTACCAGGAATCAATAACTGATGACTCAAGTCTGTCGACTGTACTTGGATGTCTGTAGATAAAAGAATATGTCTAAAAATAGAGTGACAATGTGAAAAGAATGGATGGGCTAGGCAAGATAAATGTGGATGCTAGTGATGATTGATTGATGGATTAAGGTGACCTCTGCGTGACTAGTTGTTGACTGATGAATGTGATTTGGTGTACACTGCCTTCAATAGTTAACGTGTTGTAATTAGACAGCAATTGTTGAGTTTTGTTTCATGAACTACTTTTCTCCCTTTACCGGGTCTCTGGCTATATGTTAACAACCAGTACTACGCGCAGTGTGTTCTAACAGTGGAAACAAGGGATAAATTAAAGCTACACAAAATTTAGCGAGATAGATCAGTCCATTAAGAAGGGATGAGCTGCTGTACCTGCTGCGTCTGCTGTGTTTAGTAATACTTTGTCATTGACAGACGTTGTGTTTCCAGCCGATCATGTGACCCACAATAGAGGAACTAGATCTGAGCCTGTTTCCACTTCGATGGTGAGCTCAATTTTCACATATTACTCATCAATTAATAATTAATCATTCATACATACATACACACATACAAACAACGCAGTATATAATATCTACATATTTGCTCTCCGAAGTTCTAGAGCATATAGAAACTTGACTCTGGGACAGCCATCATTTTGTATCGATGTTCAGCTCATCCAATGAACTAAATATGTCATTGTATTTGAAGGATTTGTTTAGGTTGTCGCCGCTGCAAGTCCTGACGAGTTTGTGATCCTCATCTTCTATGATTTCTGTTGCGATTGTACTCAAAGTTTCCATTGAGTCATTTATAGAATTTATTTTTGGAGATCCTATAGACATATCCGACGAATATCCGTTCACTCCAGGCTCAAATTCGTCTTCGAATATCTCTGCTTCTCCTGCTGTATGATTGATCTTAGGTGATGAAGAGATTGGTGTGCCGTTTGCTTGGTTTCCACTATCTTGCGAGCACATGGTTCTGTCTTTAAGTATGGTAGGTTTTCTTGAAATAATCAAAGGTTGTGTTTGTGAGATTAGACTTTCTTGGCTGCTACAAATCAATGTATCTGACGAATCTTCATTAAGCCAAAACTGGATATCTGCTTCTGTATAGTATAATTTGTCACTATTGATGTTGACGTTGATAGCTTCTGAGATTTTAGAATGCACCCCGAGGAACGAAGACCCATCTATGGATAATACTCTTACATCATCATCAGATACCGAACACATACTAACAATGTTTGAGTTTGATGCAGGTAATATAGTTCCGCATTGTCTTTGGTTTATGTTTGTTGTCAAATCATTTGACTTTGCATCGAAGGAAACACTATCGAAACCTTGTCTTAATCCACAATTCAAGAAACTCGAGTTCTCAATCGATATATCTGATGTTAAGTCCCAGTGCACTATATTACCATCTATTCCACCGGTAAATAAATTGCCATTTTCCCATTCTATGCTTGTTATATCACCCATATGGCCTTCTAGGTTTGCAAAGTTGTCCTGTTTCCGCAAGTCCCATAACCTCACCACCCCATCAGCATGTCCAACAGCAAGGATATTTTCATTCATTGGATTCCATTTGATTAAATTTGCTGATAATTCTTTGTGCTTTCTAGCTTTTGCTTTTGGTATATTGAATTTACAGTCTCTCATATCAAATAATGAAACACCAAACTTTCCACATATACACAAAGTTGAAGTATGATTTTTGTCAAAATCCCTTATACCTGGTATCGTAGTTATTGAAATTGGTGATGGTCTAATTTGAGTTTCGGAATTCTTGATGTCCCAGTGAAATAAATAATCATTATATATAGAAATCAATTCTTTATCTTTATTGAAAGACTTCAACTTTTTTATCGGTGTCATTTCTCCGGTTTTATCTTTTAAATGTTTGCGGTGATTGAATCTCTTCAAAATCTCGGCCGAATCCTCTTCATCTTGAGGAATCGACACTAAATGTGCATATCCTTTATTATTCCCCGTTACTATATATTTGTTCTTGATCCACTTCATGGTATGTATATTAGGCAACGATATAGTACTATGATGTATCAAATGGTTTCGCGTTAAGTCCATATTCAATTCATATATGAACAAATTATTTTCTTTCTTTCCCGAAGCGATTGCCAATTTCGGATTATGCCAATTTGTGATACACATTGATGTTAGATTCATTGAATCGTCTGGTATTTTCCAAAAATTGGACTTGATATTCACACGATTAAGGCAGCATGATTTACTCAAAATTTTAGTGTCCCTAGGATTAGATGGATTTAACAACCACGAGTAATTGGACAATGTATATGGGGAATGAATTGTTCCGGAATCATTCAAAGACAAGCAGTCAACGCTGGATATAGGCGATAAACATGGACTGAATCGTTTGATAGCATTTTGTCTAAATAATAATGTAGGTTCATAATATTCTGACATAGTGGGTATGTGTCTGTGAGATACAGTTATGTGGTATATGAAGTGGAGGGAAATACACCAAAAGTATTTTTTGCCATCCGATATGGATGGTCATTTATATATACACACATGCAAGACATGGTTGTACGAAGATAAGAAAGGGGTAGCATAAGACGGTTGAAAGTCATTGCTGGTCTAACTTACCTGATTGAGATTTTGTGCTGCTATGTTTGGCAGCATTTTTGGGTCAGGCTAAGCTCACTGACGCCGTTCCTTCTACTTCAACCTGAGACAAAAAACTTCCGGTAACGCTTCGCTCGAGTTCCTACAAGTTTGCTCGCCCTCTTGCTTTTTCGATGCATGGTTCTGTGCGTGTTTGTGGGCCAAAAAGCTATTTTTCATTTCTGGGCTGGTTGTAAGTGACTAATATGGAAAGAGGTCTGCGCACAAGAGGGCTGCCAAAAAAACTGCAATCTTGGCCAAAGTTCTTCTAAAATTACTTGGATCTTTGTTTTCTTGGTTCGCTGCATCTTTCTAATGCTGGTCAAACTTCCATTAGATGCTATGACTTCTTTCTATTACGGTCTATGCATTGTTGGCTTGCCAGCTTGTCACCAATATGCTAATCACCAATATTCTTTCACCTATCATCTGATAGAAATTGTGATGTACGGTTATCCGCTAATTTTACAGTTTCTACAAGCACAATAGTATCCAAAATTATTTATGCAACTTTTCAACAATGGATCATGAGCTATATAAATATTATATTAAGCATCTTTTATTAACAGATCTGCCAGGCTGCAATCAACATTTCCATTCCAACTGTGATCATTAACCCGCCTTCCATTGTAGGTACCTTTTGTTGTCTTAATCCCCCCTTCACTTCTTCACAATCATGCCACTTTCAATACATCTTGATTTCCCCTTTTTGTGATATTGCGACCTGTTGTTGAGCCTGATTCGTTAACATCATTATCTGCTCTTCACTCGCTAATTCATTCTGGTTTACTGCCTGCCGATGTTATCTCCTTTTGTAAATACATGGTTTTAACAACCATTCACCCTCTGGATGCGCCTCTCTTTTATTTTCTAACTTCTCCTGTTGATCCTCTTCAATGAATTTTTTTCTTTTTTCTAATTTGGCTTTCCGATCATTAAGAATATCTTGTGGAGGTTTGAAAAATTCAAATCTAGTGAACATCTTGTTTGTATTATCGGTGCTTTTATGGAAAAACCCATTTAATTTCAAAGCATCAACAAACTCTTGACCAACTGCATCTGAATCTTTTGCTGTGCTACTCTCAGTAAATCTTGATTTGATTTCAGCTATCCATAATTCTCCTCTTGGTATTAATAATCTAAAGGCTTCTTTAATGAAATCTAAGAAATTTGTTCCCATCATCGCCAAACAAAATATAACTACCGAACATGACTTATCAGGGAGCGGGACATTCTTAATATCAGCCACAGTTATTCTATCATTATGTTTCTTCAAATCGAAGCTGTGAACTTCAATATTTAGTCTTTTACCTTTTTTGCCCCTTTGTTTAAAGAGATTTTCAACATCTAAACTCAATTTAGCTTCACCACATCCCATGTCTGCAATTACAACTTTCTTATCTTTCAATCCGGGTAACCCACCTGGTGCATTCACATTTCTTGTGGTACCTCTAGTCTTGATTTGATTTACAAATACATCAACAGGATTTTCAGGCCATGATTGTACCTGTGATGCAAACCCTTGATGATACTCATCAAATAATGATGGTTGTTCTTGAATTAATTTGAATGCTGATTCTGATGATATTGTGTAAAGTTGTTCGTTTATCCATCTGAATCTTGAACCAGATAATTTTGCCATCATTTTTTGTTGTAATGGCGTAAGTTCCGTTGATGTCACGGTCAAAGGATTGGTTGCCGTGGTTGATGATGTATTGTCGGGGACTTTTCCAGCTATTTTTTTGAGATTTTTAGCTCTCTTCATCGAAAGAGCTTCTTCTTTCAGTTTTTTACTTTGTTCTTCAACACTTCCATCATTCTTTCTTTTCTTAGATTTGATATTTGCTTTCTTTGAAGCCTCCAACTTCTTTGGTTCTGGTTTTTTAGGCACTGTAGATTTGCTTAATTCTGAATCAATGTTTGCAGCAATTTCCTGCTCTGTAACTTCTTCATTATTCTTTCCTCTTTTAGACTTTTTGTTCTTTTTCTTATTTTCAGGTAATCCACCTAATTCTATTTTATTTTTCAAATCCCATCCTTTTACTTCAAATAATACCATTTTGATGTTCTTAATTAGTTTGGTGATGAGATGATCAAGATAATTTTTTTTGGGCCGACTAGTAAAAAAAACTAAAACAAAAATTATCTACAAAAATAATAACACGATTACAAGAAGATCACAACCTTACACGCTACTATGATTATAGTATGAACAGACTACTATATCCATCACATAAGATAGATTGGGGTCGTGGAGGAAATCACATTGCATTGAAAACACCTATTAGAGAATTTTACGTTCCTGAATTGTTTCACGTCTCGCCAACTTTTGATAAACTAATTCCTCTATTAATCTCAGACATAGTTAATTCTCCCAATTTGGAGAGAATTTATTTTCATTTAGCTGCATACTTGACGAACGTGATATTAGTCAACAATTACCCCGTGAATTTGGTGAAAATATTTGGGAAAATAGTGGGGGAGTTCTACAATGATGATAAGGATCTTTGTGTGATTACGGTTGATGATTCCTCTGGGTCGAGCATTTGTGTCAGAATGAATCGGAAGAAGTACAGCAATTCCGGGTTTAGGCTTTCTATGAATAATTATGGGAAGATAATCGAAGTTCAAGGAAAACTCACAGTGTCTTCTTTTAAAAAACAGCGAGAGATTTTGGTTGATGTGATAAAGTATCTAGGTAAACGAGATGATTTGCACGTAGAAATAAACAGATGGAAGGAATGTATCGAATATCGAAGTAGGTTACTGAGCCCATGGGTTTTCAAGCCTACTCAGAAAAAGAATGTAGCCGTTGAATACAGTTTCCCACCTGGGGAATTACAAAAACTACAGGCTCAAAAGGAATTGACCTTTAATTCTCAAGAAGATATAACCATTCCTATTCAGGAAGACAGTATGATTCTATATAATAAGGGCAATGAGGCTAATGATGATAATAATACTAATGATAATAATGATTATAATGCTAATGATAATAATGATGATAATGATGATGTGATGATAATAAAAGTTCATGAATACCCCATAAAAATAATAAATGAATTTCAAATTACATTAGAAATAGTAAAATGGATAATTTTAAAAGACTTTCAAAAATTCAAGCTTAGTGAATTATTTAATGACTGCAACATATCTAGCTTGCTCGAAAATCTAACTAATCTACAGCTAGCATCTATTCATTTACCAAATAAAATTAATCTATCGTTCAAAGATTGTAAATCGATAGTTTTCCAGAGAATACGGCACCATTTGCAAATAAATCTAAAGCTTATTGAGGTGACTACCTCACAATCGGTCAAATCAAAGAACCTCAAACTTTTATACACAAGTTTAAGAACATGCTTTGAAAATCAGCAAATTTTCAACATTAACGAGTATTTGGAGATAATTACAGATAGGGGGTTAGTTGGTGATATTGATTACAAGTTAATTAATGGTATTATCGACCATATCATCAGTGACGATTTGTGTGAAAGAGATAAATGGAAATACGATCCAAAGTTGATTTCTTGGTTTTATATAGGTTAGGTGGAATTTTCGCACAAATGAATATTTCGGTTAAATGCGAAAAGTTTTATAAACGGACCTCTTATCCATGGCAACCCCAAAAAACCTTGAACCCTTCAATCTGTTTCTTCCATATCATGTCTGTAGATCCAATCACTTGTCATATTTTAGACACCACTCAAGGGAGACCTGCTGCTAATGTAGTGGTTCAATTGTTTAGCGTTAATGAAGAATCAGCTAATCAGTTCGCAGTAAGCAAGACAGATCAGGATGGAAGAATCAAGAATTGGACCTTCGATCCAAATCAAAACGTTGAAAGCTTGGGTGTATTAGATAATTCGTGGTCAAGGTTAGTACCAGGAATATATAAGATCAAGTTTCATACAGGGAAGTATTTCATGCATCAAAAGGAACCGAATAATCGTACCTTTTTCCCATATATTGAAATCATATTTGAGATAAACAATCCCCCCGATAATCATTATCATATTCCTTTGTTATTGTCGAATTTCAGTTATACCACGTATCGTGGAAATTAGAATAGGTATTGTCTTTATTATACATATGTATATAAACTAAATGACTACTAATAAAAGAAATGAGTGTTGTTTTGTGAACTTTCGTGAACTAACATTTCATTACATTTGTAGTAGTTTAATTCATTTTTGATCTTGTTGATTTTTTTAGGATCATTTAAAGTATATTGTGTAACTGCTTTATTGTATCTTTTATACATGTCACTTGCAAATGTTTCGTTAATAGATATTTTATTCGCAAATACAACTTTCTTTCTGAATCCACCCTTACTTACACCGACGTTATTCATGCTTCTCATTCTATGCCTTCTTAAAATTGATGGATTTGTAGATCTATCAATGACTAGATCCATTTTGGATAAATCCTCAAATTTTTTAAGATTGACGTCAATTGATTTATAATCACGAAATTGTCTGACATACTTCAAGTGTGGAGGTAAATTTCTCTTTTCTTCTTCAGTCAAATTACTGAATATGAAGTCTAATTCTTGTGTATCTATGGTTATTAGTTCGTCATCGTAATTCTCATTAACTTCTCTCACTTCTGTTTCGTTTGAAGTATGTTCAGTAAATTCAAGTATTTCATCATCAATTTGTGTTTCTTCCTCCTCTTCAGAGTTTGTATCAATGTGAGTAGACAACACACTTTCATCTAATCTAGTCCAAAATGCTTCCTCTCGCAAAAACATGATATGCTCGTCAATATATTTGTCATCAACAACACTCCCTTCGGCATCGTCTCTCAATTGTTGATCTTTAATCTGATCTTTGGTCAATTCATCATCTTTTAAAAATGGTTCACTTAGACTACTCATAGTTGAATTTATTTTATTGATGAAATGTGGTGCAGACGTTGGTGTTAACTCGCTTTCAAATTTCTCATCAAATGTTAACAACATTTCATCAAGCAATCCAGATTCTTCCGGTTGAAAATCTGGCAATGTGCCCAACTTAATAGATTGTGCCAAATCACTCATTATTGAAATTCTATTGTTTGATTTTTGTGATTGCTGTGGTGGTGAATTTTCAGTTACATGTATCTTTGCTGCCTTCTTGTTTCCAGTGAACTTAAAGCGCTTAGATGATTTAGAAGCTGGGTTTAACGATGTACCCATTACAGATTTATCCATCGATTTCTCATGAGCAATGACAGGTTTAAGCTTCTTGAAGAATGATTTGAAAGAACAAGCTAACTTTTTCGGTGATGTTGGTTTACTATTATTTTCACAAACCTTGCCTTTTTCTGTATCATAATGAGGTTGTTGAGAAAAATGATTATGTTGATGATAGTGATACGATGGTTGCATATGCCCAAGATCTCGTTCAGTTATGTAATTTTGTTGAGCTAAAGGAGCCAGCTCATGAATTTCTTGACGGTGCTTGTGTTTTGCTAGTGTTTCCACCTTGAAAGGGGATTGTTTTTCATCTGGTTTTATCTCGGGTATTGACTTTGTTTCCTTAATTGTCCTCACTAGTTCACTTTGAGTATTTGAAAAACCTGAAGCATGATTTTTCTCCTTGCTGTCACCATCACTCGATAGTGAAAACTTGATTGGATTGTATGAAGTTTCTGTATGACTTTTTACTTCGATTAAAGCTGGTGGTGTATCACATAGCAGTCTAGAAGGACTTGGATCACGATCACTCTCACTTTGCATCATTTTTTTAAGAACCGGGATAGTTGCTTCAAAATGATACTCCTTCTGTATTTGTGGTTTTGAAGGTGGAAGTGTGACATGAGATTTAGCCTCTTTCTTTTCCAATTCATTTTTCCTTTGTTTTACTTCAGCTTCATGTCTTCCTTTTACTTTCATATTGGGTGATTTTTCAATTGGTGGAGGAGGTAATGATGAAGATTCATCATTATTTGGAGCAAAAATTTCCAGTATTGGACTTCGTTTAGGTGTGGTAGGTATACGATCAGCAACAGCTTTGCTGCTATTATTCTTACAGGAAGTGGAATTGTTATTTAAATTAGTGAGGAAATCAGAAGATGAGAAAATTGAAGGTGATTCATTTCCTATCTTATTGCTATTGATAATCATAACGTCACCTCTAGGAGGAACTTCTTTTTGAGTATCATTTAAAAATTTATCAAAAGCAATTGCGTCAATATCATAATACCTTGAGC
The DNA here is from genome assembly GCA_030565165.1 of Nematodospora valgi. NCBI lineage: Eukaryota > Fungi > Ascomycota > Pichiomycetes > Serinales > Debaryomycetaceae > Nematodospora > Nematodospora valgi. The sequence continues at coordinate 35,072 of JAJMBF010000034.1, forward strand.
TTCGTGGGGTTTGTGAACTGGTCTCCGTAGGAGATGGTACAAATCTAATTAAATGTTTGTCATCCACGTGAATGACTACATTAGAACCTTGCTGCAATTGCAGAAAATGAAGTCTTTGCTGCTGTGTAGGTGTAACTTCATTTAAAGTTGATATACTCACTTGATCTAGCTCAGATGATGATTCCTCGAAATACTGTTCGACAAATGATTCAGTGCCTATTGTTGGTTCAGGTAATGAACTTGATTGACTTTTTCGGTCACCAGTGCTTGAGTTAATGCTAACGCTTGTGTTCATATTCAGCTTCTCATGTATCAATGTTCCAGCTTTCATACTTTGAGTGTGAAATGAGTCTGAAATTCTATTAGGTGGAGTAACTAATGAAGTATCATTTTTAAATGATGAAGATGAAGGTGTCAATATTGAAGCATCTTTCACATATTCGTAGCACGCTTGAACTGGTGTCGTCACTGGAGTTTCAAAAACTTCTTCAGCACTTGAAAACATAGATAGATCTCGAAGTATTGGCTTTGTGGGTGCTTCTAACTTTTGTATGTTGTTGTCACTGTTTCCATTTTCATGAACTGATTCGAAGGCATATGTCTCTATTTCTCCTGCCTCAACCGCTCTTAATATCAGTGCTTTCAGCAGAAGAATATTGCTGTAAGCAGAAGTTGGGGATTTTGCTGTTGACAGCAGAGATAATTCCAAATGTCTCGGCTTCAAGGAGGATTTAGGTTTCTCTTTTTCAGATAATGAATATGGTGATCCAGAATCATTAACTAATTTATAACTTTTATTGTCATAGGAAGAGCTACTCGAATGTCCAGCACTACTTGAGCTCAATGTTGATGCCGGTGCGGTCTTGAAAGTTTCTTCACTTGTCTCATTCAACGTACTTAGGATAGTATCATCAGTTGTGGCATCCTGTTGATTATTACTTTCATCAGAAGAGGACCCTGTACTATCCTTGATTTCTGATTCCGTGCTATTTCTCAACTCTAACCCTACACTATTTCTACTCTCATTAGAATGATGGTGATTTTCATCACTTATTGAAGTTGAAGGAGTATTGCTTTGCGACCTGTTGACATTGACAGTCGAATTATTGGAATTGTTTTCTAATACATTAGAGACATTTGAAGTTGTTGATGAAAACGATGGTGTGTTAGAATGTTGTTCAGACTTTGTTATGTTTTGAGATTGAAATTTATGCGCATTTTTCAAACTTGAACTACTATTACTATTACGATAATTTTCATAAGGAACTTTATTGTTATCCTCTATAATAATATTAGTTTGTACATCACCTTTGTTACTCCGCAAATTCTTAGCTAGATTTTGCTTGCTTTTCAATTTGAGATTATTTAATGATGAGGACTTAGGTAGAGAGACACATGAATTATTTGAATATGTAGAATTCTCTTTACTTTTGTTAGATGATGAAGAATGCGAGGAATTTGGCGAAATACTTTCCGGTGAAATTTGAGGATTGGTAACAATTGAGGATATACTAGTGTTTGAATTCGTATCTAATGGAATTTTACTTGGTCGTTTTCTTTTTACTGGTGTGGTTCTAGGTCTGAACACTTCACCATTTGGAAAGTAATATACACCCTCTTTGGCATAAAATGAACTACCTAAACTGTTACTTACGTTACTGGCACGAAAACCAGCATCATTGGGTAGTATAGGTGTCAACACTTTACCACTTGAAAATTTCTTTGTGGGTTTTTTCATAAATTTACTATCTACTGATATTAAACTATCAGTTGATAAGTCTCGGGATAAATTATGTGAAGACGATGTCGTATTTGCTGTCGATATTGAAGTTAATGAATTTCTTCTTGAAGTGTCGGTCATACTGATAATTGTCTCTGTATTTGTCTATATCTATTTTTTATGTAATTCTAGTACTTCTATGGTATATGGATGTAGGTTATAAATGAATAGTTATGAAGGGTTTGACACACGATAATTGAATCGATATGCTGAATGGAAAAATAAGTCTGTCTATAGTGTCAGTGATTCTAGTAAATCTAGAGTAATAAAAGAATTTTGTTGTAGCTCTCTATGGTGTAAGTATTATTGTGTAGTATGATTTTATTATTTTATAATCAAAGCAATTAGCGAGAAAAATACCAAAGCTCAGGGATATGTATCAATTATGATTTATCCTTGTTTTTGCAGGAGGATAAGCGCAACGTGACAATGCTGCTGATTGTGTCTAAAAAATTGTAAAGCGAGTGAATAGGTTGAAAATAAACGAAAGTTGGGTAAAAAACTTGTTGTGATTGTTGGTGGATTTATAATCTGTTATTGTTGGTTAATTCTTGGTTTATCTTTTTAGTATGTAATTAATTTTCACTCGGGACAAATTTTGAGACTTTTCCTCCTTCCCGCACGAAGTCTATGTTTGTGCGTCCTATTACAAGTCGGTTCGTGCGTTGTAAAAATTCTTTGTACTTATCCTCCAATGTATTTCTGTGGAATAAACTTCAAGGTGGCTGTAACAGGGCTACTGTGTTCACACTTGAGCTCGAAATATTGAGTTATGGATGCAGGAAAAGGCGACTGCTTGTGTGTAGCCGAATACGATAAGTTGGTTTTGAAAAGGTTGAGAGAGGTCTGGTTGTAAAAAATATCTAGTATTTTTGTGGTTCTCTTTCTTTTTCTTCTCTTTTCCTATTTGATAGGTCAATATTCTTGCTGCTCCAGGGGTGGAGACATGGAATGTGATTTACACTGAGTAGATTAGTTGATTGTTTATACTTTCCAATCTTATAAGTAGATGTACTATTGCTTATTTATTCTCGATACAAAGGGAGAAAACCATAAAGAGCAAACAAAGTAAGATAAACTAATAAACTTCCGAAAATATTTGCAAGTAATTGAGATCTGGTATGGGAAGGAGAATACAATATGATTACGTCCCATTAAAATTGCTGTAGACTATCAAAGAAGACGTAATTCAGAAGTCGTTGGTCGGTAGAGTTTGCTTGTTTCTCTGTCTAATTATGAAGCGCATTGTATCATCGGTAACCTTATATTATGAAGGCTAGAAAAGTTGCATGATCTTAGGCTAGAACAAAAGTAATCAACGTTTCGCTTTTATCTTCTCTCGATTAAACAAAAAGAGAAAATAAAGTATTTCAAGACTTCATAATATATGAATAAGATCATTGTTAATTCTTGCTCGGATACTAAAAGATAGTTTGGAGAAGTGTGTATTCTTCCAGGGTCTTGTATCGGTGATCAAACTTCTTATATTTAATTGTTTGTATTGTAGTCTGTCTAAATTCACTGTATAGTTAGAAGTACCTTTCAGCGACAATTCGTGAGCCCTACGTGTCAACGGTTTAGCAGCATTAATTTTGTTGCTTGGCCGGTTCCAAATTTTGTTGATGTGGAGCATGGATTTGCAGGCTATTGCATGGTAATGTAATTCGGGGGAGGGGTATTGTACATTGTACGTGTTAATTATATAACCGGCATAATTACTTTGTTTGCGAATCCTCATTAAATTGCGTGCCCCTGGAAAAAAGATGTGTGATAATCTTTATTTGGTATGAACGATATAAAACACACAATTTTCTTATGAAACTTCAGCCAGGGAGGAAGTTTTAGTCACTAGAAAGAAAAAAAACGTGCCGATTCTAATTTCGGCAATTGATTTACTTGTTTTAATAGTTCTTAAGGTTCTTTGAGTTATCAGGATATATGAAGAACCAGACTACTTTTTAATGTTCTTTAGTAGGTCGCTTTAGTTCTTGATCTTGATATTGTTATATCTCAAGTAGCATGCAAGAATTATAAATTGCTGTAAATCAGATGGATATCTTTCAATCAATTTTCTCTCTTCCTCTTGGTGATTTTCTTAATGGATTTACAATTATTTGTATCCTCACCCCTTTCGTATAAGATTTTATTTGTGTATTTTGGTTGCGAAAAAATTAAGTGCAAAGATGTTCTTTTCTACACAAATTCGATATTCATGTCACCATAGCTATGAAACTAAAACTATTTGCCACCTTACAAATATGGCTCATCTGTTTTCCCTATGCAATACATTCACTTGAGGTAACTTTACGTGAAGAGGAAATTAAAGATCCTACAAGTAAAGTAAAATCAAAATTCAAAAAATATTTACCTGAATTGCAGGAGAGTTTAGAAATTCCAGTAAATGATAGACAACAAACTATAAGAGAGTCATTTGTCCCCAATAAGATTTATACAAGTCATCGTGGAATCAGATCAAGATTTAGACAAGAGTTGCCTGTTCGGAAAGTAAGTGATATTCCAGAACTGAAAGATGTTGGGAAAGAAAGTGGTACTGATGATGATGATAATGGTGATGATGATGGTAGTGATGGTAGTGACGAAGATATTCATGAGCAAGTAGTCTCAGATACTTTAGCTAGTGCTGCTCCAAAAATTCACTCAAGACGGTCTTGGATAAAGGACTTTCTCACATTCCAAGATCAAAAATATACGTTGTCCATATCAGAAAAAAACAAACAATTGAAATCAACAATCAAAAGTTATGAAGATTCGGTAAGTGATCCAAAAGATTTGAAACGTTGGGTTAGGCTAATTGTAGACGAAGACAATCCGAACAAAGTGGTAAAGCCAAATAATTTTGTGAACAACGAAATTGAAATTGATATTGAAGAGTTCATAAAATATTTAGTTGACGAACAAGGTTTTAACCCTGATGATTTACAGTTTTTGAGAATGAAAAATCTAGATTACGGATTGGGGGAAATCGAACAAGAATTGAATAAATTAAAGGATAAAACAGGATCACCTAAGGTTATCAAGATTGGCGGAGAAGAAGAAAACGAAGCTGGCTTAATAATACCATTGACAAGTTCATATTTTGCAATAATCATTATTTTTATTTTGTTTGGATAAATTTATATAACCTTTCGAGTTGAATATAAATCTATTTTTTATTTCTCTAGGACATCAATCTTTGTCGAACTTAACCTCCACAAGATCATCATAAATACTGATCTATAAGGTGTAAATCTTTTGGCAGCATGAATTACATAGGCATCATGGATTGGGGTCCAATTTCTTTTGGAGTCAGTCTTGTTGAAGAACTTCAGTCTTTTCTTCAACATTAGTTGTACTGCTTCATCATTTAAGCATTCTTCTTTAATGGATTTTAAAAATTCAGGCCGTCTATTTAAATAATTAGCCATACCTCTAGCTACACCCAAATCATCCTCTGCAAAAACGTCCATATCTTCCAATGTAAATATAGCAAACATTTTAGCAGACCACATGCCAATCCCTTTTAATTTACACAATTCTTCATATATTTCAGTAACGTCTGCATTCTGATAAAATTCCAACTTGGTTAGTTTGTTATTTGCGTCATTGAATGCTTCACTTATACTTATCACATATTTAGTTTTAGGATTAGACAAGCCTATATTCTTCAATTCATCATATGAGAAAGCTAGTGTTCTAGCAGCAGTAGGTATATTGTCTCCGAATATTGCTTTGAATCTTTGTTCAATTGCTTTGGCTGATGATCCACTGACCTGTTGTGCAAAAACTGATCGAACTAAATTATACCAATATAAATGAATTTTATCATTATCTGCTTCTTCCAACTTTTGATGGAAATCTTTGCTTCCAAACCCGGTAAATTTTTGATATACAACAATAGGATATAAGCTTCGATCAATTTTCAAGCAATGCTGTATTCCTTCAACAAATTCAGGTGTGTGGCTATCGATATATTCTTGTGGTAATGAAAGGTCATCAGGTATGAGTATATGCCATAAATTATCCTCCACATTCAGTGGAGCTTTGGCTAATTTTGGTCTAGGTTTATTTAGTTTTTGTTTCTTTACCACTGTGGTCTTCTCTATCATCACAGCTGGTGCACCGAAGGGTTCTACGTGTACTGTTTTAGTTGTAGTTGATTTTGAACGTGTAATTGCCCCCATTATAAGAAGTACTATGCACGATTTGGCTTTGACTAAAGAACTGGTGGAAATCTCGACGTGAATGGTTGCTAAAAGAGAAGGGCTATGAAGTTGATTAGTAATTTTTTTAGTAGTCTATATTTCCCCCCACAAAAATTTGAGAGCTACGGTTTATAGGCAGCACTAGCTCTTAGCACTGCTTCATATTTGTGGTCCAAATGATATCATACAACTGCATTTTTTCCAAAGAAAAGCGCGGCCAAGTTAAAAACATGAGTTGGTTGATCATGTGAGATAAAGATAGACTGATAGAAATCATCAAGCAATTAGTCCGATCTGATCATAAAGTGTATGCAACCAAAGGCCATCAGTCGTAGACATTGTGGCTGTCTAGCAACAAATCTATTTTCACAATAATCACAGCACAAAGAACTTGGATAAAAGCATCTGATTTCTTTTCTTTCGTAGGGGGTTGGTTCTTATGTAATATGGTTGAATATGGTTGATAGTTGAAAAAATTGGAAAAAAATGTTGCAATATTCACTGGTAGGAAGATCTTGATAATACAACATGCGACTAAGGACCGTTAGCTATTTGATGTCAAACATAACACAAGACCCTACACTTTAGAGTCGCTTTTGAAATATTGAGCTGTTGATTTTGCTTGATGGTATTTGATCTTGATAAAAACGTGGAAAAGTAGTTGTAAAATTTAGCAGCCAAATGTTTATGTTTTCTATACAGTCATGAAAGCTCTTATGATAAGTTTCTCTCCCTAATCTCTTGATATATAAAAGCGCCTCAAGCTCAAATTTCATTTTCCATAGTTTTCCTTCTTTTCCAGTCTTCTATTTCATTGTTTGATTGAATATAGTTAGGAAGTATTGATGAAGGAATTAAATTTTAAATCAATTGCTTATCATGATTTGGATACTGCATTAACTTTTAATCCACCCGAAAACTCGAGAGCTGCAATTATAGGCTCAATCTTGTCATCAGCTTGCATTCAATACGACTGGAACATACCATTGGTCTATGATTCAATTCCAGTTGCACCAAGCAAGGATAAATACACAAAGTATATTCCAGGTAAGAGGGTTTTCAAGTCCCTTGCTGCTAAATTGAAGAAATTGAGAAAAAAGGTTAAGCTTTTTAAGGGGAATAATACGAGATGTGTATACTGTCCTATTTCTTCATCTTGTTTTCTACCTGAAACTATGATTCCTGCTCGTCATCAAACTACACCTTTGGCAACCTCTTTGTTTGATAAAGAATGTTTCAAGTATCATAGTGATGCTTGTGAACGTATTGGTTCACTATCTATCATTTCATTGTATTCAAATAAATCAGATAGTAAATCAATATTTGACTCTGATTCATGTGATCATACATATGCTACCACTCCAAATTCTAATATCACTCCATAAGTGTGTATCCTACGAAAGGATTTGCTCTACATTAGCTATACATATATATTACTATCCTAACTATATAGATTATAACTTGTATTTGATTTCGCGATCACCTAAAAACTCTCTAAATCTCTTTTCAAACATTATGTTTTTATAGTTGCGGCCATACTTTTTCAAATAGTCGTTATCAGTTGGCTTTTGATTGTTATTATAGCATTCCAATATGAATCCATTAACAAGACTCATTATTAAGTCTGGTGACTCAGCATGCATATTATGATACTCATTCTCCAAAAGCTGAAATTTAGCAAATTTAAGCTGATTTGGTAATTGTCTTTGAATTTTCTTGGTATTAGGATCCAAGTCACCAACAAAAATCTTAGTAGGGGTCTTGATTTGGTTATATGACGAACTAGTTTCAGCGATTGAAAGATAGGCGCGGTCATAATTTATGAAATCATAAACTCCGTTGTGTTTCAATTGAACTGAACTGTAAAATTCATTTCTGTTGTAGCTGTTTGGAATTTCATCTTCAAGCATATTCCGTAAAACTTTTGAATCAAAATTTTTATAAAATGATTTTGTAGTATAATGCTCATATATTTTATTATACCAGTTGTCAGGCTTTTGTAAATTATCGAAATAAAATTTTACAAATCCACGATCAAACCAAGCGTTGTGTCTTTTCTTCTCCAATTCAATAGTTTCTGGACTTGAGATACAAATTGGGTTAATCAATACCGATGATTGAAATAAATTTGGCTCAATTGCAGTCATTTGCAATGCGAGAAATCCACCCATTGAGTGACCAACAACTACATTAAAAGCGTTTGGGTGAAGAAAAGTTTCTCGTTCATGATGTTTGACAATTTGTAAATAATCTTTAGCCAAGTCATTCCAATCGCAAACCGCGCCTAGTTTATCTTGATTGATATAAGCGGAATCACACATGTTAACATGATCTCCGGCTATAACTGTATCAATATACATTTCAGGAAAACTAAGCGAATACACGTTGAATAACTTGTCAATCTGATAATGCCATATACCCTTGTTCATTCCATTACCATGTAAAAAGATGAAATTGATTCTTTTAGCACTGTGTGGTATATTTCTTGTGGTGACGTACTTTCTATAAGCTATTTTCAATTGGTAATCCTCGATCAAATGACTTGGTTTTTGAAGGACCACGGATCCGGGCCTTCTTGGATTCGAAGCATCTTTTATCTTCAATGTGTATTCATAGTATGGTGAAGATCCTGGGTTTAAGTTCATGTCTGACCTGCTATATCTTTGTGATGAAAAGTATGAACGAATCTTAATAAATCTTCTTTCTGGAGAGAAAATAACTGACTATATATTGTGGTTCTAGATGGTTCAGGTTATCTGCTGTAGGTTTATCTGATGAAGAATGAGCCTCGGGAACGAAGTATTAAATTGTGGTGCAGACAGAAATTTTGAGGATGGGGTAATTTGCAGACGATGTACAAAACAGGTCTCTACTGATTAATGGTATGATTTTGTACCTGTTGCACTTTCTGGTGATGATGATGACCACGACGATACTTTGAGCAATAGGTGTATTAGTCAATTCCAAGTGATCATTATCAAACCTTCTAGGTAGGTAGTTTGCTGTTCTAATTTAAGCAACACGTTTTGCTTCCAGGTGCTTAAGGCAAATAATATCAGCTGATGTTTTGATCGACAGCTGTTTCTTCATTCAAGAAACTTCCACAGCCTGCTATGTCATTTATATATGTTTTTAATATGTGACCTTTGGACATTAAACAGATAGATATCACTTTTGTCTTTGGCTTAGGCGATTCTCTATGTGTAATCGTTTCAACTGATAATATGTCAAACGCGTATACACTGATATACTAGTTTCTTAACGAAAAAGTATTAGATCTTCTCTGATTTACCAATAACAAACAAAGCCACAGACAGCAAGACACTAGCTACTCACTTTATGCATGTCTCTATATGGTGAACTAAAGGACTAATTTAAACCAACTACTCCAGAAAAGATAAAAGATAAAAGAAGCAAGCACAAACATCAATCATGTCTTCGATAAAACCGTTTTCAGGATTAGCCTTCTGCTGTACGGGTGTTGAAGCTAAAACACGAAAGGAGATAATGGAGAAGATTGAAGCATTAGGAGGAACACAATATCTTGATTTAATGACAGATGTTAACTATCTAATAGTAGGTGATAGAAGTACTCAAAAATATCAGTTTTGTATCCGGAATAGACCAGATATTAGGTTCATCACTAAAGACTCAATATTCAAAATTCACAAGAATTGGATCAATGGAGAGGACGATAATCTGCAAAAATTGGAGATCAACAATTACGTACTACCAATTTTTGATAATATAAATGCATGTTTTTCAAGGATAGAATTATCAGCTCCACAGATCAATCATTTACTCAAATCTGTGAATTTTCGTCCGCAAAATGTGCAAATGGAATATTTTAGTCCCAAAAATCTTCTAAAGTTATTTACGCATAATGGAGGTTTTGCTAAAGAATCTTTGCTGAACAATCAACATTGCATGATAAGCTCTGATCCAAGAGGTACACGATACAATAAAGCTTTAGAATGGGGAATACCCGCGGTGCATCCTATTTGGATTGTCGATAGCATATTGAGAGGTGCTGCTTTGGACTGGAGTGATTATGTACTAACGGAAGATCCTAATGAATCTTACGATCGAGGATGTAAAGTATGGCCAGAAATTATCAAAAGACGGGAGCAGCAACAAAAGGTCGATAATAAAGTGGAGGCCGATGATATTGCAAAAAAAGCTAGCACGAGAAATAGTGCAGATATATGGAATTCTATAATGGATCACACGAAGAAGCAAACTAAAGACCTAATTCGAGATAAAACTTGGGATGATGAAGATGACGAAGACAGTGATGAGGAAGTTCGAGCCAAAGAGACAAAGAAAGAAATCGCCAAACTGGAAAGCCAATTGTTCGCTGGATTCAATTTCTTATTTACAGGTTTCAATTCTCGTGAGTCTGAGTTACTTTCTAAAACAATTGAAAACTTCCTGGGTGAAATCACGAACGACGTTAACGATGACTCAATTACTCATGTTGTTTTACCGGCAAAGAAAGGCTCGCATTCTTCAATGATGTTGAAAATTTTGCCTACGGATATCAAATTGAAAATCACCAATGGACTTGTCAAAGTGGTGACTGAATTTTTTGTTGAAAGATGCATATTTTACAAGAAAATAATATTAGATAGATGGGGCCAACCTATGAAAAGTTTGATGCAATCAAGCCAGTCATTTAAAATATGCACATCTGGATTCACAGGAATTGAATTATTGCATATAGAAAAGTTGATTCAATGTTTAAATTTTGAGTATTGTGATACATTATCGAGTCAAAGAGATCTTCTAATATTAAACATAAACCTATTCAAAGCAGGCTTCGTTAAGAATTCACCAAAACTCTTTCAATATAAATGTAAAGATGTTCTAAATTGTCCCGTTTATCAATCTGGTCAGTCATCAGTATCAATTACATCTGCAAAAAACAAAATCAATGCTGCTAAAAAGTGGAATATTCCAGTTGTATCGATCGCATATTTATGGGAAATCTTGGAGTCATGTCAACGCAAATCTCATTTAACCATGCCTGATATTACAGATGCCCAATGGTGTATATTCGCACCAAGTAATTATAACAAACCTAAATCGTTACTAGAGTATATCAAGAATTTGAGTGAAACAAGTGAAAAGAGCAGCGTGCACGAAAATAGTAGAGGACCCAGTATCAAAGATAATTATAATGACGAAAATAGTCTTACTGATGATAGTGATAGTTTAGTAAAATTACCATCACCGAGAAAAGTCATTTCAAAACAAAAATATGGTAGATTGGCGGGTAGAACTTCCCCACAATCGGTTAGAAGTAAATTAATTAATGCTGCAATTACAATAAGTACACCAACTGCCCCTACATTTGAGGAGAATAATACTAATGGGGCAAACAATGATTCACAACCAGCTAATTGTGATGTGACAAATGAGGACGATTTATCATCACAAGTAAGATATCAAGATGCAGATTCAGTGATCAATCAAGAAAGATTACTTAAAAAAATAGAGGGTAGTATGCATGGTAATAATTACGTTGAACTGACTTCAAATGGAAGCGCCAAAAGAAGAAAAAAAACTAAATAGTAGAAGTAATATACTTTAGGGTTTAACCCTTGATATTCCTTTGTCACGTGCTTTTGATTGGAAATAATCTCTTCGCGACATTTCTGTATTATTGCGATGACTTCGCACTTAACAACATTATTACAGCTCTCATTTCTTTCTCAGTCAACATTACTCATTATTATTGTTCGTTTTTTGATAGACTCAGTTGGAAAAAATTTTCTCCCTTTTTCTTTCTACCTTCCTTTCTTTCTTCTTCTTCTTCTTCTTCTTCTTCTTCTTTTTCTCCTCCCTCCTTAATACACATTCAAATAATCAATCATGGGTAAAGATAAGACTCACGTCAACGTCGTTGTTATTGGTCACGTCGATTCAGGTAAATCAACCACCACCGGTCACTTAATTTACAAGTGTGGTGGTATTGACAAAAGAACCATTGAAAAAT
>JAJMBF010000035.1:0-33633 GCA_030565165.1 Nematodospora valgi
AACAGCAACAGCAACAGCAACAGCAACAGCAACAGCAACAGCAACAGCAACAGCAACAACAACAACAACAACAACAGCAGCAACAGCAACAGCAACAACAACAGATTCAACTTCAAGCTCAACAACAACAGCAACAACAACAACAAACTTCTATACCAAAGTTGAATGCTCTCAACGTAGAAACTCCAAATTCCACTTATTGGCAACATCAGCAACAGTTATACCAAATATCAAGAAGTTCAAATATCCCTCACTATTATGCAAGGCAATATGCCTCGAATTCAAGAAAAATAAAAAATCCATACAGCGAAGTGAAATCAGTAGGATTAGTTGAAGCGACAAGAACTATGGTTCAAAACTTGGAAGAAGATGAAGAAAAGCAAAATAAAGCAGCAAACAACAATAACACTCCAACTACAAGTTCAGCATTGTTACATAATAAGAAGACATCCCAAGACCTTGACGATGATACCATGGAAGAACAAAGAATGAGATTAAAAACACAAGGTAGACAATTATGGTGTCAATTGGATTTAAGTGGTCAAGGATTAGTGAATATATCGCCAAAATTATTCCATTATGATTTCTTGGAGTCGTTGTATTTGAATAACAATAAATTAACTAATATCCCCTCAGTGATAAGTAGGTTAAGAAGTTTAAGAACATTGGATTTATCTCACAATAGAATAGGTGAAATCCCTTCAGAGCTTGGTCTATGTTTCAATTTGAGGTACCTTTACTTGTTTGACAATAATATTAAGATTTTGCCTACTTCGTTTGGGAATTTGATAGAATTATTGTTTTTGGGAATTGAGGGAAATCCATTAGAGTTGAGCATTGCTAATTTACTAGCTGAAAAGGGAACTAAAGAATTAATTGCCACATTAAGAGATCAAAGAACCACAACTAGGACTCCAAATCCAAGACCATGGTTAATATTGGAAGAAGATGGTGAAGTTGTTGATTCACATGAAACTTACAAGAGTGAACCGGAACAAAATGATATATTTACTGTGTTATCTTATAACACATTATGTCAACACTATGCTACACCAAAAATGTATAAATTCACACCATCATGGGCATTGAGATGGGAATATAGAAAGAGTATTTTGGAAAAAGAAATTTTGAACTATAGCACAGATATTATATGTATGCAAGAAGTTGAAACCAGAACTTTTCATGAATTTTGGTCCCCGCTTTTATCTCAAAGAGGTTATAAGGGACTTTTTTTCAATAAAACTAGATCCAAAACAATGAGTGAATCGGATGCTAAGAAGGTTGATGGATGTGCAACTTTTTATAAGGTTGATAGATTTACGTTGATTCACAAGCAAAATTTTGAATATAATAGTGTTTGCATGGGTTCTAATAAGTATAAAAAGACCAAAGATCTATTCAATAGATTTATGAATAAAGATAATATTGCCTTAATCTCGTATCTTCAACATAAAGATTCTGGTGAAAAGATATGTTTTGTTAATACACATTTGCATTGGGATCCTGCTTTCAATGACGTGAAAGCTTTACAAATTGGTATATTATTGGAAGAATTGCAAGGAATCATCAAGAAGTACCAACACACTTCATCGATGGATGAAATCAAGAGCGCTTCTTTTATAGTATGCGGTGATTTCAACTCAGTGAAGGAAAGTGCGGTCTATCAATTGTTTTCCACAGGTTCATCTAGTAATCATGAAGATATGAGTGGTAGAGACTATGGCAAATTCACAGATGAAGGATTTCATCATCCATTCAAATTAAAATCTGCATATGAAACAATAGGTGAGTTACCGTTTACAAATCTTACTCCTGGTTTTACAGATAATATTGATTATATATGGTACTCAACATCTAATTTACAAGTTAAAGGTTTATTAGGTAAAGTTGATGAAGAATACTCGAGCCATTCCATTGGTTTCCCAGATGCAAATTTCCCGTCTGATCATGTTCCAATTTTAGCCAAATTCCAAGTAAAGAAAGGTCAAACTAAAAAGCCGGACTTTAAACCAGATTTCAAAACTGGACCTTCAAGAAAAACCTAAGAAGTTAATTCTTCTCGTAGTTTTATGTTACGATTTTTGTATATTAGTTTACTGTTTTTTTAATATTTGCTTTTTCATTATTTTTCATATTTTTATATCATTTGAAAGGGGCACAAAATCCAGAGATTAAGGGGCAATATTTTTGTATCATTTTTTACTCCATTCGTTCAATTATTATGTGATATAGATGTTTTTAGACTGCTTGCTGATTCTTTGGTTTTGAGCTATTTGTTTAATGAATGTATATACATGCATATTTATAGTTTATAATATACCATCAACTAGATCAAACGTTGCCGTTTTGAATTTCGGAGCTTTGTAGAAATGAAAAGATGCCAGTCGAGGCGTTCGAAAACCAACCGGTTTAGGCTGCTCCGTATCGTCAATGTTTGGAAAAAAGTGTATAAATTTCTCAGGGTTGCCGCAGCCTCGCAACGTTCATTCCGTTCATTCGTGTTCATTCGTGTTCATTCTTATTCCATCGACACATCAGCTGGAGACATCATCAACACTCAATTATGACTCAAAAATCACTTTTAATCCCAACAGAAGAAGATTATATAGATGCACATGGGGATTCATCTGAGCAAGTGAAATATCAACATACGTGGACCAAGCTTAGACAAGAAAGAGATTCACTGGGCAAATTGAAATATCCCTGGGATTTTGAAGTTGTCAAAGGTTTCTTCAAACAAGCGGACGATGAAACAGATGACAGACATTTCAATTATGCTTTGGAACACATGGGTAGAAAAAAATCTTGGGAAGAGATCGAAAGTGAATTAACCAGTTTGAATCAGGAAGCTCCAGATAATGTGGAATACAAACTATTGATATTGGCTAGACACGGATGCGGGTGGCATAATACAGTAATTCTTGAAGTCGGAAGAGATCAATGGCTTAAGAAGTATCATGCGCTTGAAAAATATGGTGATGTAACATATGCCCCAGACCCAGAATTGACAGATGTTGGGAAAAATCAAGCTCAGGAGAATCATGATCTTTGGAAAAAGGAACTCGAGCTTGGTGCTCCAATTCCTAGCAAGTTCTATGTATCCCCGTTGCAAAGATCTTGTGATACATTGAGGATCACGTGGGATGGTTTAAAGCCAGATGATAAGAAGCCAATGATTGTAGAAAAATTAAGAGAAACAATTGGTAAGAACCTATGTGACAAGCGCTCTTCTAAATCTGTGATTGACTCAAGGTTTGGGAAGTATGGCTTTCTCACAGATGGCTTAGAAGAAGAAGACGTTTACTTTACTGATGAACGGGAATCGATGGTTGTGCAATCTATCAGAACCAACGAATTTTTGCAAGCCTTGTTCGAACAGGATTGCAAGGGTGGCAAAGTGGATAAAATGTTAGCTATTGAAAATACTGTCATATCCACAACTTCACATGCTGGTACTATCAGAAGTTTTATTAATGTGTTAGGTCATAGAAATTTTACAATCTCAACAGGTGGTATGATCCCCATAGTCGTGCAGGGCTCTAAAAGAAATTAGATGCTAGATATAGATATAATTAATAGAAGCAACAGCAACAAGAAGCATTTGAGAGAACAATGCTTTTGCCTGTCCATATTTTGTCGGGCTCATCTATCTCTTAATTGCTACTTCCCAAATAGGAAGGGATAGAAAATATCTGCAAGTCTTATTATGTATGGCAGGGATCACCAATACACTTTCATATTATTGATCACGATGCCTCCAATTATACTACTTCTTCTCAAACTCTAAATAGATATTTTTGATGAGGGCATTCCACTTACTATTCATATTCGTGATATCACCGGTACTTGCGATTTGGCCTTTCGATTCCGGTGGAAACAGCACTTCTTCAGCCTCAGGTTCCTCGCAAACTTCTGAACCAGCAGATACTAGAAATCCTTATGCTCCGTATAACACAACATGTCCCTCCGGCTCGATAGTGAGAGGAGCAAATGGTTTATCGGACCAAGAAAAAGAATATCTTGAAAATAGATACAAGATAACTAATGAAAACTTGATCGATTTTTTGAAAAATAAAGCAAATCTTTCCGACTTTGATGCACAATCCTTTGTGAATGATAATTCCAACGAACATAACATAACAATTGGACTAAGCTTTAGTGGAGGTGGATACAGAGCCATGTTGTGTGGAGCTGGACAATTATTGGGCCTAGATGGAAGATTTCAAGACTCCAATAACCACGGCCTTGGTGGGTTATTGCAAGCTACATCATATCTTGTTGGACTATCTGGTGGAAATTGGTTAGTTGGGTCACTAGTCTTAAATGACTGGTTGTCGGTGGCCGAAATTCTCAATGGAAGCTCCAAAATTTGGCAATTAGAAGACTCAATATTGAACCCGAGCGGAATCCGTATCGATAAGACTGTTGCATATTATTATGGTCTTCAACAAGCCATAATGGCAAAGGAAGATGCTGGTTTTGATACTTCTATTACTGATATTTGGGGCAGAGCATTAGCGCATCAATTCTTTGAAGGTGATAATGGCGGGGTAAATGTAACTTGGTCAAGTATTAGGAACATGTCAAAATTCAAAGACCATCAGATGCCTTTTCCTATTGTTGTTGCAAATGGGAGAACTCCTGGTACATACATCATCAATGAAAATTCAACAGTATTCGAGATAAGTGCATATGAGTTGGGCTCATGGGATCCTTCTTTGAATTCATTTACTGATACTCAATATTTAGGATCTACTGTTAATAATGGTAATCCCAACAATACAGACGTTTGTGTACAAAATTTTGATAACTCTGGCTTCATCATGGGTACATCATCGTCATTATTCAATCAGGTGATCTTGCAATTAGGCGGCTACGATATCAACAGCATCATCAAGCTGGTTATTACAGAGATTTTATCCACGTTGAGTTATGCGCAACAAGATATTGCAGCATATGATCCGAACCCATTTTTTGATTTTCAGGAAGCAGGTAGTAAAACAATTGTCAACAATAACACACTTTTTTTGGTCGACGGAGGTGAAGATTCACAGAATGTTCCATTCTATCCATTAATTCAGAATGCCCGTAACGTAGATGTTATTTTTGGATTTGATAACTCTGCTGATACGGCCGAAAACTGGCCAAATGGTACGTCCATTATGGAAACCTATAAGAGACAATTTTCTGCACAAGGCAAAGGGACACCATTCCCATTCGCACCAGATGTGAAACGATTTTTGGATGAAAAACTAGGGAGTAGACCTGTTTTCTTTGGTTGTAATGCTTCGGATATGGCTGGTCTTGTTCATTGGCATGGAAATGACAAAATTAATGACACTGATGTGCCTCTTGTGGTCTATATTTCCAATACAAGAATGTCATATAATTCCAATTTCTCAACATTCAAGATGTCTTACGAAGATAACGAAAAATGGGGAGCAATAAGAAATGGATTTGAAACAGTGAGCAGAAACAATTTAACTGATGATGATAGCTGGTTAGCCTGTGTTGGGTGTGCCATTATAAGAAGACAGCAAGAAAGATTGGGACAAGAACAAAGCGATGAATGCAAAAAGTGCTTCCAAGAGTACTGCTGGACTGGTGACATGAAAGATGCAGCACCTGTTTCGAATGTTGTTGGGCTCAATGGACTAGCAACTGTTACTTCTGCCAAATCATTGAGTGCATCAGCATCGGGAAGTGGTGCATCTTCATTAGAATCAACCACGAAAGGTAGTAAACATAAACACAGTGGTGGGGTGAGAGCTCAAGGTGTACCATCATTCCTTACCGCGGTGCTGAACGTATTTGTGGGAATACTATTAGCATATATAGAGACAATCTAGAGCTATCTTTTAAAGTTTTTATATAGTTTTTGTATGGTTTTTCTACTTCTTTGTTCAGTGCATATTTTCTATGCCCATTCTATCCATCGCAAGAGTCAAAAATTTTTTTCAAACATCATCTCTAGACGAATCCGTACAAACTACAATCTATTCCAGAAACGATATGGTTAAATCATATAATCGTTATGATCTAGAGAAATGTTTCGGAGTGATAACTTCCCAATCGAACATTATATGGCTCCCACCCACTGACTCACAAACTTCAACTTCAGTAGGAAGGGCATTAACTTCGGGTCTCGAAGAAATCTTGATCTGGGATATAAAGACCGGTGAGATTCTACAAAGATTGAGGGATGGATTAACGCCAGGTGCTTCAAATGCCCCAACCACGATCCCACCAAGTTCCGTGAGCTATTTAACTTTCAATCAAGAAACAAATTTAGTTGGAGCTGGATATAACGATGGAAGTATAAAGATCTGGGATTTAAGTTCTGGGTCCGTCATAATAAGTTTCCAAGGTCACAAATCTACCATATCACAATTGAAATTTGATAGAAGTGGAACGAGATTACTTTCTGGCTCGAATGACTCAAGTGTAATCATGTGGGATTTAGTTGGAGAAACCGGGTTATTCAAATTAAAAGGACACAAAGGACCAATTACAGGTTTAGAGTTTTTGTCAGGGGTATATAGTGATAACTTAGACGATTTGGATGATTATTTATTGAGTTGTTCGAAAGATGGTTTAATAAAATTGTGGGAACTAAAATCTCAACAGTGTATCGAAACTCATTTGGCTCACTCGAATGAATGTTGGAGTATGGCGTTGAATCCAAGTAAGGAAATGTTGATCACTAGTGGGAACAAAGATCAAGTTAAAGTATGGGGTGTTGATTTGTCACAAGAAGATGGCTCAATGATCAAAGAACGTGGACAATTCGAAAAAACAAGTAAAGTTAGAGCTAATGAAATTACATTCAAAGAATTCAAATCAGGAAGTATGGAGTTATTCTCGATACAAAATGGAGATAGAACTATGGAGATTTTCAGAATTAGATCAGATGATGAATTGAAGAAGGGGGTTTCTAAGAGAACCAAAAGATTAAAAGAAAAAGGAATGACTGAAGATGAAATCCTTCAGTCGATACAAAGTTCTGAGATCAGCATGCTTATTACTCCATTTACTACATTGCGCACAATGGCCAAGATCAAATCATGTTGTTGGACAAATAATGCGAGAAAACTAGATATATTAATCTCATTGACTAACAACAGTATTGAATATCATAACATTCCAATTCCAGAAAACCCCAAAAAGGCGCAACTGACAGATTTGCACTCTGTAAAACAGCATGCAATTGATTTATTAGGTCATAGATTTGACATCAGAGCGATGGATATATCATCAGAAGACAGTAAATTATTGGCAACTGCATCAAACGGAGAATTGAAAATTTGGAATACCAAGACATATAACGTGATCCGTACATTCGTGTTAGAAGGGGGATATGCATTGTGTTGTAAATTTCTTCCAGGTGGGTCTTTGATCGTCGTCGGCTTCAAAAATGGTGATTTGGAATTGTATGATTTAGCTACATCTTCATTAATTGATCGTGTTGAAGCAGCACATCAGATTTCTGGATCTACCGAAGTTGCTCCTATTTGGTCATTAGACTTAACTTCAGATGGTAAGACTTTGATCACTGGTGGAAGTGATAAATGTGCTAAATTTTGGAATTTCAAAGTCGAACAAGATGTAATTCCGGGAACAAATACCACAATATCTCATTTGAAATTCACACATATTCAAACATTAGAATTGAATGAGGATGTATTATGTGTTAGGGTTTCTCCAGATGACAAATTTCTTGCTATCTCATTATTAAACAATAACGTTCAAGTGGTGTTCTTCGACACATTGAAGTTATTCCTCACATTGTATGGTCACAAACTACCAGTATTATCCATAGACATATCATCTGACTCAAAACTTATAATAACATCATCAGCAGATAAAAACATTAAAATTTGGGGTTTGGACTTTGGTGATTGTCATAAATCAATATTCGGTCATCAAGATTCAATTATGAATGTAAAATTCATAGGAGACAGTCACAATTTCTTTTCGAGTGGTAAAGATGGTTTGATCAAATATTGGGATGGTGATAAATTTGAGTGTATTCAAAAATTAGCAGCTCATCAAAGCGAGGTTTGGAGTATGGCAATAAGTTCAAATGGGCTGTTTATGTGTTCTACCTCGCATGATCATTCTATTCGATTGTGGTCTGCAACTGATGATCAAGTATTTTTGGAAGAAGAGAAGGAAAAAGAATTAGATGAAATGTATGAAAGCAAATTGTTGGACCAAATCGAAGGTGATGAACCAATCAAGAACGTAGAGGACGACGAAGATAATGGTGAAATTACCAAAGTGAGTAAACAAACTATGGAAACTTTAAAGGCTGGGGAGAAACTAATGGAGGCTTTGGATATTGGTATTGAAGACTTTGAAGCCACGAAGGAATATGAATCTTTGTTGAAATCTGGAAAGCAAGCAATAAAGCCAACGCCGCACTCCATATTACTTGCTTTCAGTGTGACTGGAAGTCAGTACGTTCTCGATGTATTAACCAAAATCAGACCAGCACAATTAGACGATGCGTTATTGGTTCTCCCATTCTCCTACACTTTAAAGCTCCTCCAGATGGTTGAAATCTGGACATTGAAATCAAACATAAAATCCAATATCATCAGTATTTCGTTAATTTGCAAAGTTTTGTTTTTCATAATCTCCTCAAACTCAAGAGAATTCATAAATCAAAAGGACCCAAAGATAAAAAATCAACTAATTGAAGTAAAAAAACAGTTGAGAGACAATTTATCCAAAACGTGTAATACGCTAGGTGTGAACACTCAAGGTTTGAAGTTCATCAAGCAACAGTGGAAATTGAACCACGTGAGTGAATTCATTGACGAAGAAGAACAAAGACTACACAATGAAAAAAGAGCCATCAAGAGATCTTATACGACTGTATAGAATAGGAATTGTGTATCCGTGATACAAACTTACCAAGTAACATTATCTAGTCAGTATGTAGTTGTTGGCTTTCGTCTGCAATCACAGCTTTTATCAATGGTTGCCACCGAGCTGGTACGAGAGACAGCCAAACCGTAGTCAGTCTACATTTTCCATACTGCAAAGTCTAGCCCCTACAAAAGCCAAACAAGCGAAAAGTAAAACACTTCAACTACTAGATTATCATATTATGCACCTCGTCTAATTTGTGTTTTCGGTAGTGTTCGGGTGGTATTACCGAGCGGTGATGGGCTGTTTCTGAGAGCCATGATCGTTCAATAGTTTAATTGTGTTATTGTTCCAGCCAGATACCAGGAAGCGGTGGTGGTGTCTGGCAGGTGAAAGGGCAGAAAGCTCATATGTGTGTTCACAGCAACACATACACATAACTTGATATGCATTTTCGTGTAAAGCCCTCTTGCCTGATTAGATTCTCTATGGTTGTGTTAGCGTCTGGTGTCAAAATACATATTTCTACCTTGCAACAAATACTTCCACTGATCTGGAGTTTAGGTATAATTGCCTAAACTTTGTTTTGTCAATTGGGCACAAAATTACGAAATGTGGTTATCAATTTGGTCACGAGGCTGAATGTGCAGAATGTGCAAAATGGCACAAACTAAATACAAGATAAATGTGACTTTTCCATGTCACTTTTTGACGAGCTCATCCCCAAGAACCATCCTTGGTCAATGTCCAAAGTTGCTTTGTATACTTCTTCAAATCGATATCGATATTTGCATACCCTGCTCTTATTGTAGTATGTTCACTGAGATGTTAAATGCCTCACATATCTTCATTTTTAGTAACTTGTCATTTTCAAATTTGTGAAACTATTCAGAAACACGCATTCAACATTAGCTCTTGCATTTCAATAGATGGAACCGGTTGTAGTGAGAAACCGTAGAGTAAACTATGAGCAGTTTTTGATTTGTTGGTTTCAACAATTAAATGACTTCTGGATCTATGAGCTTGTTGGAGTGACAAAATGGTAGATGTGATATATCATGTACATATATGTAAGAATATGTACCAATTACAGTAAAGTCAAAACCACCCGGTGATAAGCTTCATATGGTTTACGTGACTATTGGTTGATTGAGCAGTTAGCTCTATTATAGTTGCTAGCCAACTAGATAGAAAAAGCCGTTGAGTTAGAGCCGTCACAATAATTGTGTGGATTATGGTTATGTTTTACCCTTCATATGAAAATCTAAAATCAATCTACGCTGTGAGAATTCTCCTCTTTCCTTCATGGTGGCATTCTCCATACTCTTACGGAAGGCATATAATTGCTGAACCATATATACACTAGCCTTCTTGATAGATGATCTGCCACCCGACTAGTTTGACAGTTGAATCAAAGATAAATATCATCCGAATCATAGTCCAAATGTGGTATGTGGAAAAAAAAGGAAAGGAAAATTAAAAAAGAATCTGCTCTTTTTTCTCTATTTCTCAAACTAAAACCCAGTAACTAATCATATTTTTGATTGACTACCTATCTTTGTTCTTTTCTATCATCCCTATCCTTCTTTTTAATATCAAGTTTCAACTGTATCTTCATTCGGATCATCGTTACAGCAGCTAGAAATAGATGACTATGAATAACATTCCTCAAGGTGGACCTTCTCTTAGTGGATCGGCGACTTCATGGCAAGGAATGTATACTGGTGAAGAAAGACAAAGGGTTGTTCTGATTATCATGGATACCTTGACTGATTTGCATGGCTCAAATCCTAATTTTGATCCTCAAAGATTGACAAAGATGGCTCAGGATTTTGAAAAATTAGTATATGAAAAGTCACCGTCCAGGGAAGATTATTTGAAAGCCATTAAACAAAAAGTAAACCAATTAAGACTTCAAAAACAACAAGTAGGTGGTGGACAAGTAGGCCAAGGGAACCAGCAACAGCAACAAATGGTAAGAAATAGTGGTAACACTGGTAACAATAACAACAACACAGGCAATATGAATCCCATGAATACTCAAAATATGCAATTCATGCAACAACAAGCTCAAGTGAGAGGCCAATCACAAGCTCAAATTCAAGCTCGTCAACAGCAACTTCGTAATATGGTGAATCAACAACAGGGCCAACAAATGCAACAACAACAACAACATCTGCATCGGCAGCAACTGCAACTGCAACAATCTCAGCAAATTGGTGTACATGGAAACATTGGTGCTAATGGGAATATTGGACCTGGAGGAAATATTGTACCAACTGGGAATATTGGTAATCCTGGTGCAAATAGTGGAAATAATGCACCTGCTTCTGGTGGTCAACAGGTACCTCCACAGTTAGTGCAATTAATCAGGAGTTCTCCAATCCCTCCGCCATTACTTTCCAAAATCCCGAATTTACCTAAAGGTGTTACTACTTGGAATCAAGTATTCGACTGTATCAAGAAGAAAATTATTCCTCAAGATACTCTTCGGTTAATTCGAGATATACATTCCACCCATATGCAATTGGTTATGCGTCAGCAACAACAAAAGATGAATATGCAAAGAGGTGATAATACGAGTGGTAATGTTACTAATAATAATTCTCAAGGTCCCAATATGATTCCTAGTAATTCTGGCAATTTTAACATAAACAATTTGACACCACAACAAAGGGAACAGATATTGCAAAGACAAAGAACCATCCGGCAGCAACATCAATTGCAACAACAGACGCAACAACCAAATCAACAGAGTCCGCAAATGAATCATCAACATCCAAATATTCCGCAACAACCACCACAACAGCAATCACAACCGCAGCAAACATCACAACAACTACCTAATCAACAAAAACCTCCGCAGTTTCAAATCACTCAACAAGACTATGCTAAATACACTAATGAAGCATTGATGGTTTTGAGTAGATTGCAACAACAAAAACAAATTGAAGGACAAATAGATGCAAATATGAAAGAGACTTTTATTAGAAAATTTATACTTCATCAGAAGAATCAATTGTGGAAGCAACAACAGAATGCAAATAATGCTACAGCTGGCCTTGGAATCAATACTATGTCAAATCAACAAATGCAGCAACAACCACAACAACGCCCACAACCCTTGCAACAACAACCTCAAATGTCAATGCAACCGCAAGGCCCTCCTCAACAAACCATGCAAAATATGCCTCAAGGTCTGCCATTGATTAGTAATATGAATACCCCAATGTTGAAACCAAATGCTCAAATGAATACCCTTTCGTCGCCATTAATGGCACAAAGAGGCCCAGTAACAAGTAATAATAACAATGTTTCTGTGCCAGCTAGCAATAATGTGAACAGACCCAGACCAGTTAGTGCTCCTACGAATGTTAACATTGCTTCTATTCTACCACCTTTAACTGATGAGGTCAAACTAAGATTACGACAATTAATTGAAGAAGTTTCTCGTAATAATGTTGTTTTGAAAGACGTCACAACTTTACTTTCAGAGCAAGATAAAATTACTGTACGAGAATCGATGAATAAGATTCAAGAACAATATGGAAATGTTGATAGCATTATTAGTTACTTTTATTTACTTACTAAGAATGCAGAAGGTACCAAGAGATTGATTCAAATGAAGTACATGACAAAGAACATTTTGGATAATTTACATAGAGGAATTTATTTAGCAGGTCCTGATTTATTAGAGAAATTGAGAAATCAATATGCCAAATATTTTGATTACGTCAAGGAGCAAATTAATTTGAGAAGACAGCAGGCTCAAAGTGGTGGTGCTAATGTTCTCACACAACAACTGCAACCACTTCCAAGACTGCAACCACAATCTCAACCAGCTCAGCAGCAGCAACAACAGCAACAACAACATCAAGCTATGATGCAAAATAGAACTAACCAAGCATTTATGAATCAATCTCAGCAAATGGCCCCTCAAATGGTTGTTCCTCCTGGTCAACAGCAAGTCAATTGGAATAATGGTAATCAAGAACCTGTGAAGATGTCGCAACAACAACCAATGCGTCAAAACATAGGTAGTAGCCCGCCACAACAAATGCTCCAACAAATGCCAGTCCAGCCACCTATGCCTGCTCAACAAATCCCTAAGATTCAAGCACAACGAACTCCGGTACTGTCTGCTAAGGCTCCTCCGAAGAAACCTGCCGGATCTCAAGGTCGAAAGAAAGGTAGAACATCGACCAGTGGTGGTACTGCTGCTCCTACTCCAATTCCATTACCTGCTCCTACTCCAGGATCACTTGCCAATGCTATTAAAACTCCACATAGTATGCCAACTCCTCAAATACCACAAGCCCATAGTAATAAGAACACTCCAGCCGGTCAATCACCAAATTATCCCGTTAAGGTAACACCATCAAGTACAACTCCAGGAACATCATCATCTGCTGATACTGCAAATAATATATATCCTACTCCTGATATAGATTTATTTGCAATGACTTCGAGTGATTCAAAGCTGGCCAAACGTAGAGAATTATCAAATACCGATCCAGAGAAATTCTTTTATGCTGCTTTTGCAAATTTATTGGAGATTGATGAATCGACAATTTATAATAGGGCTATTAAACCTTCTGCATCACCATTGATATATAATGGAAAACCAGCCAAATCTCCATTGTCACCAATGATTGGTAATGAATGGACATGTGAAGTTAGACCATTAGCTATATCTTCAGCATTTAGACAAGTTGATCATATCAAAGAATTGGCAAGTGACGATATTATTGTTACTTGTGGAATAATAGCTCTACAAGAAGCAGATGAGGCACCAAAGCAAGTCAAAAGAGAATCAGATGATGATTTGGACACACTTTTTAATGAAAAGAAAATCAAATTAGAAGCTACTGCTGATAGTGATTTTGATAAATTCTTGTACGAACCTGTGTTGTTTGATGATTGGAAAGATTTTGTTGTCTCTTCTATACAATAAGATTCCACATACGTATTGATTGCTTTATTTATTATTTTTAGGTATTGATTTGATACCATTGTATATTTTCAGTTCTTAATTTAGGAAGTATCTTTAGTGTAAAATTTGATTTTAGATTTTTTACGAGCAAAAAAATCTATGGAGCCTATTTTATCTAGCTCTTTCAATATATCACCTAATCTATAGTTATGGCACCAAAATTTGACCCAAAGGATAAACAAATCTCAGTAGCATTTGTATGCTTAGGTAACATGTATGTGAATACAGCAGTTTTCACTCAATGAATCACAATTTGGCTCACCGATTACTAACGATAATCCAGATGTCGTTCACCAATGGCAGAAGCAGTTTTCAAACATCAAGTTAAAGAACAAGGATACTCCCCATATTTCAGAAGAATTGATTCGTTTGGAACAGGGGGTTGGCATGTTGGACAACTGCCAGATTCGCGTTCTGTGAAAACGTGCAGAAAACATGGAGTAACAACATCTCATTATGCTCAGCAAATTTCCTCAAAAGACTTTAAAGATTTTGACTACGTCATTGGAATGGATGAATCAAACCTTAGCGATTTGAGATACATGAAACCCAAAGAATCTAAGAGTGTTGTTGAGATGTTTGGAAAATGGAGAAGTAATATGGACTATGCAAAAGTTGTTGGCGACCCTTATTACGGGGGGACCGATGGCTTTGAATATAATTTTAAACAAATTTGCCATTTCACTGATGAATTCTTGAAGCAAGAAATAGGTATATTAGAATAGATCATTTTAGACGTAATGAATATAGAATTTAGAGTGTAGAGATATATATGGCTGTTTAATATTGGGTCGTGTATATTGAACGTAGAACTAATGGTGTTGAACCTTTTTATGGCAACTTAAAATTTTCTTGAAAGGTTTACAAATTTAGAACCAACACAAGACAACATTTAAGCATTAGATTTCCTGCCAAAGCATGAGTGCAAGAAAACTACAACAGGAGTTCGATAAACTAAACAAAAAGATATCGGAAGGATTATGTGCATTTGATGACATAAAGGAGAAAATAACAAATACGGAAATATCTTCGCAAAGAGATAAATTAGAAAATGATTTGAAGAAAGAATTGAAAAAATTGCAAAGATCAAGAGATCAATTAAAACAATGGTTGGGAGATAGTAGTATCAAATTAGATAAAAACTTATTACAAGAGAATCGTACACGTATTGAACATGCAATGGATCAATTCAAAGAATTGGAAAAATCTCTGAAAATTAAACAATTTCTGAATGAAGGGTTAGAGTTGCAAAGTCAACGTAATAAGAGTTCCCGATATGGAGATGATGCCAAATATCAAGAAGCAGTTGAATATATTCAAGGCATAATTGAACAAATTCAAGGACAAAACGAAGAATTAGATCAAGAATTAGAATCATTTGGTGGGCAACTGAAGAAAAAAGGCGGATATAGTATACAATCATCAATAGATGATGTCAAATATAAACTTGATAGAAACAACACGCATATAGATAAATTGGAAGAGATTTTGGAAAATTTAGAAAATGATAAGTTAGATCCTGCAAAGATTGACAATATTAAAGATGATTTAGACTATTATGTTGAAATGAACCAAGATGAAGATTATGTAGAGTATGATGAGTTTTATGACCAGTTGGAATTAGATGAAGATGATGAAGTTGAAGTTGAAGGATCATTGGCACAAATGGCTGCTGAATCATTTGAGGAAGAAGAAGGTAAAAGGGTGGAAGCAACTCAAATACTTCAACAACAAGAAATACCAATGAATCCTCCGAAAAGTGGGTCGTCAACTACAAGTTCTAATAATACACCATCTCATAGTAATGTTCAACCAAATACCTCATCAGCTTCACCACCACAACCGCAATTACATCCTCAAGAGCAACTACAACCCGTTGGAAGCACAAGTAATACAAATTCATCGTCTTCAACTACAAATAC
This sequence comes from Nematodospora valgi, assembly GCA_030565165.1. Taxonomy (NCBI): domain Eukaryota; kingdom Fungi; phylum Ascomycota; class Pichiomycetes; order Serinales; family Debaryomycetaceae; genus Nematodospora; species Nematodospora valgi. The sequence continues at coordinate 15,790 of JAJMBF010000035.1, forward strand.
ATCCACATCCACACCATTAAAGAAATCAAGACCTACAATCGTGCCAGCTCCACCACCCTCGCTTACATGTGCGAATTCTTATTCTAGTGTTATCAAAGCTGCACAAGCTGCGCAGACTGTTAACAACCATACAAGCACAAGTAGTAATAATACACCATTGATGAACAATAATGTATCTATGGCTACTACCGCATCTTCAAGTACATCATCCACGCCTGCTAAAGCTCCACCTCCTGGATTTACCAATATTTCATCATCTATCGCAAAATCACAATCAGCTTCACCTTTAGTTAGTCATTCCAAACTTGCTGAAGATCATGAATCACAACATCAGTATTCAAGTAGATCACGGCTGCCAATGGTATCCAATGAGAATAAAGTATTCATTGACACAATATCACGTCTTGTGAATATTACAAATAGCAGGTTAAATGATCCATTACCAATACAATCTATAAGTAATTTATTAGAAACATCCTTATTAAATTGTCCTGATTCATTTGATGCCGAAAAACCAAGACAATATACTCCAATGAATGTACATCCTTCACTGATTGATTATCCACAAGAACCAATGTATGAATTAAATCTGGGGACTTATATGAAAAAATTTGATAACGACACATTATTCTTTTGCTTTTATTATGGAGAAGGTGTTGATAATGCTGCTAAATGGAATGCTGCAAAACAGTTATCTCAGAGAGGCTGGATCTTTAATACTGAATTCAACCAGTGGTTTTTGAAAGATAGTAGAATTGGTGGCACGAATAGATCGATGTCTGTAATACAAAGAGAAGAAGAAGAACATGCTTCGAGTACTCAAAATAAAGATAGAGATGAAAATATCGATGATGGTGACGTACCAAGTAATTATAAGTATTTCGATTATGAAAAAACATGGTTAACGCGTAGGAAAGAGAACTATAGATTCTTAAAAGAAAATAGACAAACTTTCATATAAAAGGTTTGCAACTATTATTAGCTAATAAAAATCTTTGCATTGTATATATAGATTATAAATTTATATATGTGTAATATAATAGATATGTATTATTGGTGGTTAAATGAGAGGACAAGGTACTGGATGCAAGATAGACATACATGGTAACATACACAATGAAGTTATTTTGCTACATTACTGTCGAGCTAATTCAAGTTTTGAACGTATTCGTGTTCCGTGTCTTTTTGGATGGTTTCACCGTGGAATTCTCGTACTTTTGCTACGCGAACTAGACATATCCAAATGTAGTACGCCACTCCATGAGAAGACGAAAAAAGGGGTCGCAGATTGGCTTTCATGATATCTTGATATGAATGGCATCACGCGTGTTCATCAACGGTCTTCAAGGATTTATCTGGGAGACCTCCATAATATAATAAGTTAATCTAATAAATGGTGTAAATGGTGTTCAAACAAAGCAAATCACGTGCGACTATATCTAGGCATCAAATCTAGATTTGATCTGCAGTTCAACTTTAGATTTCTTCTGTGTTAAGAAGTAAAGCTGAACAATAAAAAAGGCATGGACATGAGTTGCTCTTAGCTCATAAAGTAGAAGCTTGAGAGTTCTAACATGATCAATTGCTCAATTTACATCGAATACGCCGACAAAAGAAGCTACTGTATTGTATCATAGTAGTATATCATTGTGTAATTTATTATCCCCCCCCCTCCTCCCCCCTGTAAAAAAAAAGAAACAAGTTCTAGGTAGGTTAAAAGTTGGTTCTATTTAATGAATACTACGATCCAACACACCAAATCTGTCTCTCTATAAAACCTGATTTTTACAGCTTTTTAAAAGCGTCCGTTTCAACGTTTCATTCTGGGTATTATCTAGCTTGAGCTATTCCTATTTCCATTACATTGTTCACCAAACACATTCGTTTCAACTAAAACTACAGATATAACCAAAGTGTTTTTCTGTGAAAGATAGCATTACAGCTTTTGACGGCCAAGGACATATACTTCGTTGATAATGCGGTTTATAGAACTTGATCCAGACGTACTATTATATAGAAGAGATCAAAATGGATGTCTTACCTGTCCAACATCAAGTGGACATTGTCCTAAATGTCCTTCCGGTAAAATATGTACTTTGAATTCTCAGACGTGTACTAAATGTGCATTCTTTACATGCGTGGATAATCCAAAGAGTAAATCAATGCCTATTGGAAGTATAGTTGGTGGTGCTATTGGGGGTGTTACCTTCTTAGCTATTATTGGAGTTATATTGTACCATTTCTTGGTATATCGAAAGAAGCACCCTTTCAAGTTAGATGATGATTATGATTATGATGATGAATATTTGGGAGACGAGATGAGTGACTATGTATCAGATAAATTGGATTCAATTACCGTGCCTGATCTTCAAACTCCTTATTTGGATAACACCAGTGATGGAGTAAATGTGAATTTGCTAGGAACTACTCCGAGTAGTGGTGTATCGGGAAATGTATCAAATAGTGCTGTAAACCCGACAGCATCGATTAGAGCTTCAGGAATCGGTAGTGGAAACACAGCAGGTGGATCAGCAGCAGGTGGATCAGCAGCAACAGAAAAGCCAGTTGCAGGAAGAAGCATATCAAATAATCCCAGAAAGACAATGAAAAGATTATCATCCTACGAATCATTCACAAGACCAAATGCCAAACATAAAACCAGACAACAACAATTTCAAGCACAACAGAGAAGAGCAAGACAACAAAGAATCGTTAAACAAGCAAATCGACAAGTTCAACGACAACAATATACATTACCCGAAAATGAAATGTATAAGAATCCAACGAATAGAAGTTCTGTAGCTAGTTCGTTTTCGAATGCTTCAAATATTTTACCCATAGCATATATTCCGGGGGTAACTGTACGGCCTTCTAAGAATAATACAAGATCGATCTATTCATATGATACAGAGTCATTCTTTTCTGATTTAAATACCATTGAAAATGCATCAATCATCGGTGACGTCGTAATAGCAAACCATAGTTCCATAACTGTGGAATTGAATAATCATTCACCACCGGATCAACCACAACAGCAGTCAAACGCCCAATCAGCAACAATGACAGCGATAAAAGCTCAACCAAGATTAGTGAACGTTGATAGGATTGAAGAAGAAGAAGAAGAAGAAGAAGAAGAAGAAGAAGAAGAAGAAGATGGTGCTGATGATGTCACAGATGACGAATATGATAATGGTACGGTTCAGAATTGTACTATATCTGAAGAGAGCGAAGAAGATTCGGATGTTGATTCAGATATAGGACAAATTACTCGAGCTACCTCGGTAAAGATAAAACAAAAAAATGGACCACCATCACCCGTAAAACAAGCATTAGAAAGGTTCAATTCAGTACCTCAGTATAATCGAGAAATAATATTGGATGTAAATTCAACTAATAGAAACTTGGGAAGTGGGGACACTATACCTCTAGAATTGATTCAATTGGATAATGAGAAAGATAAGGACAATGGATCAACGATGGGCTCCTTTTTATTGGATGTAGAATTTGATCGAAGTCCGCTTGCAACTCCCATTAGGACAAATTTTCATGGAAATGATGAGGGTAGTCCATTCGCTGATTCATGAAAAGAGACAACTACATAGACATTCAAGAGACAAATATACATATAAACGTAGCTGTTTCGACAATATTGACAACATTCTCTGGGAACCAACTAGAGACTTGGTTTGTAGCAATGAAGTGGTTTTTACACATATTGTAGTAATAAACTCTCAATTAAAGTATTTTTTTTACGCAAAATCACACAAATCATATTATATCGTACTCATGCTCTCAGACAGCAATGCAATACAAACCCAGTGGTCAATGTTCAAGAAAAAAAAAAAGAAACAAGCAGAGAGAAGAAGGAAAGTCAATTCAGTTAGCTGGATGTTGCTGTGGAAAAAAATGATGATTGTGTGGAAATATCACATTTTAATCGCCCTGTGATCCACAGAGATCAAAGGTCTGAAAGGGGGAGACTTAAAAGGTTTGAAAGCCGGTAGGATCCTTAGGGCCTTAAGGAGCGTTTGATCCACTGGTTCACATTCGGGTAGTCTGGGGTTGCTGCGGTCACGTGGCATGCCCGATACGACAGATACAACATAGATACAATAATGAGAGCATCTACCCCCGTAAGTCACAGCAATACAACTTTTTTATTAATAACTTAATCCATTGAAAAATGTGAAAATAGTGGACAACAAATTTGTTGGGGGCGGCAAGATTTTTACTACATATTACACATTTTTTACATATTGAAATGGCAGACACTCATCCAACCTTCTCACTTTGTACTTGTTTCTTTTTCTTTATTTAATTCCTCCGTTTTGTCCATCCCCTAGGTGTTTTTCTCTTACTTCCTGTTCTTATTCTTTTCTTCTTCTTCTTCTTCTTATTCATCTTCTTTTTCTTTCTTGTTTTCATTCTACAACTTGCTTAGATCAACCATATTAATAGACAATGCCTTCAATTGATGAATTATCCGTCAGTACCATCAGAGGTTTATCTGTTGATGCTGTCAATGCTGCTCAATCAGGTCACCCAGGTGCTCCTTTGGGTTTGGCCCCAGCTGCTCATGCTGTCTGGAGAAAAATGAAATTCAACCCTCAAGACCCTCATTGGATCAACAGAGATAGATTTGTTTTATCTAACGGTCATGCTTGTGCCTTGTTATATTCTTTGCTAGTTTTGTACAACTATGAATTGTCTGCCAATGACTTGAAGCAATTCAGACAATTAAACTCAAAAGCTCCGGGACATCCAGAAAGACTCGACACTGCAGGTGTTGAAGTCACCACGGGTCCATTAGGTCAAGGTATTTCCAACGCTGTTGGTCTTGCAATTGCTCAAAAACAATTTGCAGCCACTTACAACAAGCCAGGTTTCCCAATCTCCGATTCTTATGTTTATGCCTTTTTAGGTGATGGTTGTTTAATGGAAGGTGTTTCATCTGAAACTTCATCATTGGCTGGTCACTTACAATTAGATAACTTAATTGCTTTTTGGGATGATAATAGAATTTCAATTGATGGTGATACTGCTGTTGCTTTCACTGAAAATGTGCCAGATAGATACAGAGCTTACGGCTGGAATGTTTTAGAAGTTCATGATGCTGACACGAACTTGCAAGCTATTTCTGATGTTGTTGATGAAGCCAAAAAATTGAAAGGTAAACCAATTTTGATCAGATTAGTCACGACCATTGGTTACGGTTCTTTACAACAAGGAACTCATGGTGTTCATGGTGCTCCATTAAAAGCTGATGATTTAAAGCAATTGAAAAAATCATGGGGCTTCCCAGAAGAATCTAACTTTTTCATTCCAAATGAAGTTTCCACTTATTTCGCTGAACACGTGAAAGAAAACCAACAATTACAAAAAGCTTGGGAAGCTAAATTACAAGAATATAAACAAAAATACCCAAAGGAAGGCGCTGAAGTTCAAAGAAGATTAGAAGGTAAATTACCGGATGGTTGGAAAGATGCTTTACCAAGATTCACTTCAAAAGACAAGGCTTTAGCTACTAGAAAATTATCTGAAGGTGTTATCTCCGCTTTATTCCCAGTTATTCCGGAATTTATTGGTGGTTCTGCTGATTTGACTGGTTCTAACTTGACAAGAGCCGGGGGCTCTGTTGATTTCCAACCACCATCAACTGGTTTGGGTGATTATTCTGGTAGATACATCAGATACGGTGTCAGAGAACATGGTATGGGTGCTATCATGAACGGTATTGATGCATTCGGTGCCAACTACAAAAACTACGGTGGTACTTTCTTAAATTTCGTATCATATGCTGCCGGTGCAGTTAGATTGTCAGCTTTGTCCCATCATGCAGTTATTTGGGTTGCTACCCATGATTCTATTGGTTTAGGTGAAGATGGTCCAACCCATCAACCTATTGAAACTTTAGCTCACTTCAGAGCTATTCCAAATATGTCTGTTTGGAGACCAGCTGATGGTAATGAGGTTTCTGCTGCATATGCCTCTGCTATTGAAACTAATTCACATCCAACCATCATTTCTTTAACCAGACAAAACTTACCACAATTAGAAAAGTCAAGTATTGAAAGCGCTTTGAAAGGTGGTTACACAGTTCACAAATCAGAAAACCCTCAAATTATCATAGTTTCTTCAGGTTCTGAAGTTTCAATTTCTATTGATGCTGCTAAGAAATTAGAAGAAGAAGGTTTCAGTGCCTCAGTTGTTTCTATTCCAGATTTCTTTACTTTTGATAAACAACCATTAGATTATAGATTATCAATCTTACCAGATGGCGTACCAATTTTATCTGTCGAAGTTATGTCAACCTTCGGATGGTCTAAATATTCACATGAACAATTTGGTTTGAATAGATTTGGTGCATCAGGTAAAGCTGGTGATTTATACAAGTTCTTTGAATTTACTCCAGAAGGTATTGCTAAGAGAGCTACACAGACTATTAACTTCTATAAAGGTAAGACAGTTTACTCACCTTTGAACACTGCTTTTTAATTAGAAGAAGATGCTAAAACTAGCTATTGAAGTTTAATTTTTTTATATAACTTATTATTTAGTTTTATATCAATGCAAGTTTATTACCTTTTTTGAAAAAGGTTTGTAGTAGAATATATGATGATACAAGATTGAGTTCGACAATCTCGGACTGTAAATAGCGCTAGTACATACAAACTTAGGCTTAGAAATTATATTTTAGATTATGGCAGCAAATTCAAGCAAATTCAAACCAAAGTTTATTTTCATTTTCATTCCATAAAAAACATAATCACTGTAAAAACATAATCACTGTAAGAACTAATCACTGTAAGAACTAATCATAGTTGTATCTTTACTTTGTAGTATCCAAAACGTATCTACCCAAAATCTTACCTTCTTCCATCAACTTATAAACGGCAGGTAATTCACTTAATCCAACAATTTTAATTGGACATTTGATCAAGCCTCTAACAAACATATCAATGGCTTCAGTACCATCCCATTTGTTACCAACGTAAGATGCTCTCACGCTGATTGTTCTAATAACTGATGAGATGACAGGTACCATAACTTTAGCCCCAGCTGGTAAACCAATTAAAACAACTGTACCATTTGATCTAACGTACTCAACAGATTGTTGCATTGCTGTTTCAGAAACTGAGACATTGATTACAGCATGAGCACCACCGTTGGTTATTCTCTGAATCTCAGCGACTACATCTTTAGTGTTGAGGAAATCAACATAAGCTTCAGCACCTAATTCCTTGACAAAAACACCTTTATCTTCACCACCATCAATTGCCAAGACCCTAAGACCCATTGCTTTGGCGTATTGAACAGCTAATGAACCTAATCCACCACCAGCACCAGAAATAGCTACCCATTGGCCTGGTTTTGCCTCTGATGTCTTCAACCCCTTATAGACAGTAATACCAGCACATAAAATTGGTGCGACTTGGGCTAAATCAGTACCCTTTGGGATTTTTGCAGCTTGCACTGCATCGGCAGTTGCATACTGCTGGAAAGATCCATCATGAAAGTACCCTGATAAATCAGCCTTTGGACAATTTGGCTCTAATCCTTGCTGACAAAATTCACATTGTAAACAAGTACCATTCAACCATTTAATACCGGCATAATCACCAATTTTCCACCCAGTGACATTTTCACCCATTGCAACAACAATACCTGCACCTTCGTGTCCTCCGACTAATGGCAATTTGGTCTTCAATGGCCAATCACCTTTCCATGCGTGTAAATCGGTGTGACAAACCCCTGAATATTTGACATTGATCAATAATTCGTTTGGTTTAGGGGTTGGAACTGGGATGTCCTTGTATTGTAACGGACCTCCATTGGTTTCGAAAACAACAGCTTTTTGAGTTTTTGGAATTCTTGACATGACTGAACTTGACTTAGATACTGATAGGAGATGATTGAAAATTTTGAAGAGTTTCACAGTGCTATTTATATCGAAATTATATGGTAATAAGTAGATGAATTCGGCTATAAATTAGCGGGGGAGCTTCACTTGTTCAAGTAGTGTATTGGCTATTGGCCTAGTGGATAATTTTATAATATACCCCACTATATAACTTTTAAGAGAAAAGGTGCTGGGTTTCAGTCTGTTCCTCTTTGTTCTTCTAAATTCCTTGATTTCGATTTCTGGATATTGATTGAAAGCAGTATGTGCTAGACAATGTAAATGAACTACGTATAGCCGTGCCAACAAATTACACTGATCAAATGTTTGAGTGGAACTCACGTTTTCATCTACATTAAATTGCTCCAAACAAAGCAGCATTAACATGCTCTCTGGCAATTGTGCTTAAACCCGATCCGATTATTCGCATTTTCCATAATTCTAAAGTTTTAACAATAGATTTGTGGAAGCTTTGTCTCACGTCCTTCTGTGCATTATGTAGCCAGATTTGTGACTCCTCTTCTCGATATATTAGCTAACTCTGGGGTTAGAAATACAAGCTCGTTGGTCTACTTGTATCTGGGTTACTATAAAATCTAGAAATCAGGACTAGAAATAATGAGATGCTATTAAACTCCGTACTGAGTTAGCTTACTTTCGTTGGATGTATTCATTCATTGATACACACTTCATGCCACTGTAGAAACTATTTCCGGTCTGTCTTCTGGTCTGACTTATTTCTGGGGTACATGATTCTCAAACTCCATGCCCTTTTTTTCAGTAAACCATTTGCTTGGGATCCCATTTTTCATTTTGAATAAATTCAATTAACGATTTACTTCCAGTTTGTAGTAAAGGATGTCCGCTGACAATACTTAAGAATTTCTCCAAACCTTGCCTTCTTTTCTCAATGTTTAAGTCATTAAATTTGTTGGAATTCAACAATATTTTACCAGGTAAAGGAGGTATGATCACTCTACTTGTTTCCTGCTCCAAAATCCTTTTGAATGCTACAAAGTCACTGTATCTTCTTCTTAATCGACTTGATCTTTTTTTGAAAGCAGGGATATTCGTACGACAAATAATTTCGTAATCAGTGTACAAATTCAGTCCATATCCATGAGTCAAAGGATTTCTAACTTCTATTTCTAGAAAGTTCTCAGGCTCGCCGTATATCTCATTAAATGATTGTGTCTTGTATTTGGGAGACGTGTTGATAACGTCACTTATTGGCTGGAAAGGTTTTGCCATGTAATCGATGTTATATGTGTCTATAAAATGCAAATGTTTTCTCGCGTGTTCTTGGAGTAGACTGATGGATAATTGATCGAGTACAAGTGGTATAAGTGGCTAATTAATTGCTAGGTGGTTGTTCATTAATTTTTTTCCTTCGTTGTAAGAAATAGAAGGTTAAGATCTGCATTAGTTATCAAACATTGTTCCGAATTGCACTACTGGTGTTTCTCTCCAACTGGAAAGTTATTCAGCTAAACCAATCTACCTCTGTTTGCTGTGTATACACGTCTGAGGTGACCCTTGGTTTATTTGATAATATAATATTCACCTTGGTCAGGTTCACTGCTCAAAGTTTAAATACGTTATTTTTCAGGATTCTTATAATTATCGCTCATATTATTTGTACTGGTTATTCAAGAACTCTTCGACGTTAAATCAATACCAGATAGAGTCAGACCTTTGAACTAAAATGTTTGTCTTTGTTTACATCTGAACACAACCAAAGTATTGTTAAGTTTGTAATTTTAGTTTTCATATTCCAGCACTTGCTATGCCTTACACTCGTAGTACGCCGTCAGCTTCATACCCAATATGTTGAACAACTGTAATATTTGAATAAATAAATCTTTATTAAAATACATAATTAAAGTAAAAACTCATGATATGATCGTCATTTACACTCCCTTTCATAATCACCGCTGCTTGGGTCTCCTCCTTTTTAGTAAAACATTCCTCTGTTACCTGGAGCATTGTTCAAGGCATTGCTAGACCAGACCCAAAAATGTGGCCAGCCAAAGAAGAATCCAAGACCACCAAACCAACCAGCAAATTCTGGAATACGACGGATGTAGTATTTATATTGGGGGACAAGGAATGATTTTGAAGATGCTGCTAATCTAACTGCTGTTGGTGTCATTTTTGAATATGTAATGGATCAATATATGAATTTCGAAAAGAAATATATACTGCGAGGGAACCCAAAAGATTTATATACTCAGGAGAATATGGTTGATTGAAATTTGAACTCAATTTAATTGGATAGGAGAAAATGGTGTTTGAGGCTGCAAGAATCAGCAGTTTTACATGAGCAATCTGGGTGCAAAAAAATGATACAATTGAAATGTGGTTCGATTTTTTATTTGTTTCCTTGACAAGAAGTATATTTTCTATTGTTGTGATTTGAAATCGTTGGCGATTCTTCTCTTCATCGCTCACAGTGTACGTGAATGTTACGATCCTGAAGAAAGCGGTAACTCCAATTGTGCTTCAGTTACTGTTTTCTTTCGAACTAAATTTAGGTCCCTAAATTATCTATTTACAAAGCTTGTCATATCATATTTGATACTACAATCTAAAATTACCGTTAAACTTCCATAAACTAACAAACTATAAACAAATAGTATAAAACAATCATTTTTCTTTAACTTTGTTTTTCTTTTTCCATCATTTGTTCCTGTAAATCAAATGTGTTAGCATTAACATAACCGTCTTTGACAACAGCTATTCTCATCGTAGCTAACAAATTATGAGCTGCGTTTGAATGAGCATAGACAGCACCATTGAATGCCTTGGTTGCATCTTTACCCAAAGAGGCTCTTACTAAAGCTTGCCCACCTGGGTGTTCTTTTATGAAATCTTTGACGTTGTGGATTATACCAGCGATGATTATTAAACCTTCTTTTTTTGCTCTGGTGTTAAATTCTTCTCTTGACCAAACTGGTAAGTCTTCAATCTTTGAACCCCATCTCAATTGGTTTCTTAATCTGTCTAATTTCTTTTGTTGTTGTTGTAATAATCCTTGTTCAATGGCGTTTTGTGAAAATTTTTTCAAGTTCCAAGCTAATCCTAATTTGGATAAACACCAGATAGTAACTTTAGTTGGGTCATATTGATACCACTTCAATGCATTTCTGTAATCGCTAGGGAATTCATGATGGAAATTGTGATAACCTTCACCAAATGTAACAAGAGCAGTCAAGACATGGTCACGAGGGGTTCTTCTGTCATCAAATGGTTGAACACCAATCCAATGAGCTAATGAATTAACACAGAAGGTAACTTGTTGAATGAAAAATGATTTCAAAATACCAGCATAAATAAAACCTCCCCAATAATCGTTCCAGCATAATCCTGCTACTAAAGTTGGGAAAATGAAAGCAGAGAACAACATTAAAGCTAAGTAATGTCTGTGTTGGAAGTTAACAACCCAATCACTAGTTAAATCAGAAATATCTGCTCTTGCTCTGTTCTTTGGGTTTGCTTTCATCAACATCCATCCCACATGAGAGAACCAGAAACCTCTTCTAGCATCATATGGATCTCTTGAAGTATCTGTATATCTGTGGTGAATACGATGAGAATGACCCCACCATTTGATAGAACCTTCAATGGCACCAGCACCAAAGAATGCAAAGAACAATCTCACTGGCAATGCAGCATCGTAAGCTTTGTGCGAATATAATCTATGGTAACCAGCAGTAATCGAGACACCACTGAATACATAAAGAACAACACCCAAGATCAAAGTTTGGATCTTTGGTGGATACACTATAGCCGAGTAAACACCAAACGTAGGAATGACGATCACCAAGACGGCATTCAACCAGTTGATCTTCTGTGCAAAATTTTGTAAAGTCCATGGCTCTTCTGAAATATGCTTTTTACTGCTATATATAGCTTTTTCTCTAGCATCCTTTTCAGCTAAAGATTCCATTGAATCTTTTGTAATTTCTTCAGCTGTGACCTTGACTAAGTCAGCTGTACCCATGAGTCTACCACCTAAACCGGCAGCCACTATTCTTGGTACTTTTTTGTTTGTACCTGCTGCAATAGCATTCAATTTGGTAACATCAACTGTTTCTAATTGCTCAGTTGTAGCCATTTTTGAGATACCGTACTTTGGAAGTCAATGAAATTTGTATGTTATGAAGGTTGTAAATGGCTAGTGAAATAAATGTAATACGTTGGTTGAAAATGTAAGTGAGTTAGACTGGCGAGTTGAATACCTGAATAAAAACAAAGTAGATTATGCTATGAAATTTACAATAATGTTGGCCCAGAGTCATATAAACTGGGAAATCTATAAATTTATATGAAAATGGAAATTTGGCTTTTTGCAGTAAGATGCCGTTAACTATGGTGGGTAGTGCCAACTCGCTAGGTAGCACATGGAAGGATAAAAGGTAATTAGTTGAAACCCAAAAAAAAACTTTTGTTGAGTTTACCACGCTATATACAGTACACCCACCTTAAATTGAAATTACACTGTTCAACTTGGTACAAGGCCATAGATAAACGATGAAATAGATCCAGGGGATAATAGGATCAGGTCGTAGAGCTTATTATTATTAATATGTTTCAAGTCTTGTCTTCTGCTTATCGAGTTGTATTATATTTTTCATGTGAGACTTTTGGCGGTCAGCTCACTTATTGATCAAGTGGTGTTACTTTTCTGTTGTTGGTACCAACTTCGCTGTTGGGTGTTTGACTCTTCTGATGCTCAACCCAGCGCAAACTTACTCATATTGTGTAAAATATTTCTCTCGCCGTCGTTCGGTTAACACATTTTTCAGTAGTCGTAGCAAGGAAAGCTTGACTTCAGCTGTTGTTTGAAGTGGTAATCAGAGAGTGTTTTAGTGTTTCCATCTGTATCAATCGGGCATAACGACAGTCTCCTGTTTCTTTTACCTCTCCCTCTTCAAAACTCTAACCATGGGTTGAAGAAACCAAACCTGGGACTACACGGTGCCCATGTAATAGATAGAGCAATTCTTGTATATAAGGGCGCAGCGGCCTCATCGTAACTTATTTGCCCCATTTGTAATGGTAATCAAGATTGTTTGTTTGTATCCCTTGCAACCAATTCCTTTCTTTTTATTTATCATCGCCTTCGTGAGACGCTCTCACTTCCGTAGCTCATTTCGTCTTCATCCAAGAACTTTCAACGCTGCTTTATTTGGTCACAATTCGTATAATAATTAAGACCCGTGCCTCACATGAATACAAGATGCTACCCAGTTGGATTGCATGCCAAGTGAGTCAACTTTCCTGATAGAAGTCAAGAAGTGGATTCCTTAGCTGTTCACATACACCTAGGTCGGAAGTCTGAAAATTAGCAACCCGTACATAAGTGAAAGGTTATCATGGACAATATTGAATCTTTGAGCCACAGAGGAACGTATCTCTAGTATTCTTGTTTTTTTGTATTAGATCTCTTCCGTAATTGAGACAATCTGGGTTTTTTTGAACAAATATCTTATCTGAGACTTGTGTTGACGATGACTTGAGAGGTAGTCAAGAGGTATTTTCAAAGCCTCTGCATTAATTTGATTGATTACAATTTATCACAATATGTATAGTTTTGCAGCATTTTTTTTAAATGCTAATGACATGCTGGCAAGAACGTATGCTCTATCAGCAAGAGAGATTTGAATCAAATGACGTGTTTTGGCGTGTGTCTAACAAAGTAGCTCGAGTTAGCATCGCAGAGTTTGTTGGATTTGTCTTCCCACTGCGTGAAGACAGAACAAACAAATTGTTGAGAATGGGTTTTTTACAGAGACACAACAACACTGAAAATGCAGTTTGGAGAGTGCGTTATGATTTTATGCATTGTTGAAGCAATTTCTAGTATACGGCTAACGTTAGAGTTTGTCAGACATCTTTCACTATATTTTAAAATTATAAAGTGTAACGTTCTTTGCCTAGTGAACGCAACAGCTGTAAAAAGATTTGTTGTGAAGTATCCAGCTTAGAGCTTGCGTAGAAGACCACTAGCAGCGTATAGGTGCTTTGATGACGTATTTCCCAATTATTCATATCTATATTGTCGTCGACAGTGACTACCATATACTTTAAACATATCATGCAACAGATATAAGCTTAAGGTATTAGAAGCTGTACTCTATACTCTATATCCATGAAACAGATCCAACAGTAATCACGAACCTTAAAACCACAACTGAAAATGGAAACAATACCTTATCCATCCTCAGGTCATAATAGTACAATACAGCTTCACATCTGGTCTGTTATTTACCAGAAAAATGGCGGTTGAACCGAACAATGAAAAAAATTAGCTGTTTACTCCTATTCCATACATTTATAATCAAGTATTTTTCCAACAATACGAATAAGCTCTGTTTTACAACCTACGCTTACAGATAAAATAATATTTCACTTTTGATATTTTAGGATCGACAACCCTCTTTCTTGCCAAAGCTATTGTTTCGTTCAAGTATATTTAAACTTCTACAATTGAGATAATTTTTCATCTGTTTGCGTCTCCACATATACATCTCCGTAGAAAAAAAAAAAGCTACAGAAAAAAATAACTTTCAATCATTCGACAAGCAATTCAACCACTTGTTACATATCCAATAATAAATTCAAAGTTTGTCGTACCAGCGAGTCAATACTTGATCAATCCACTCACTTATTCAAGGAATTGGTCAACAATTTATCCAGTAATCAATTGATCACTTTGCCCTACAATTTCACAGTCCCATAATTCGTTTGTTGTATCTCCGCCAATGGTCAATCCTCCGCAACCAAGACAAATACCTCCAACTTCGCCACGTATTCCTTCGTGTACATCAATAACGAATCAAGGCTCACCAGGCACTTCCCATGCACAATTACACCATCATTCTTCATCATATCTCCATCATCATCCTTCTCGTAAACCATCAATTGTTGAATTATTGAGTTCTCCTCCTCCATTGCCTATCGACCAAGATGATTCAATTCATCATTTGAGTTTATCGAGACACACATCAGTTAGTTCAAGATGTTCTGCGCCAATACCAGTACAAGCGCCATTATCGCATCATTCGTCTATTAACGGTTTAGATTGGAGTGAAATTCCATTAAGCGAATTAACAGAATCCAACAAATTAATCAGTATTCACTCTTCACATTCTGTGCAATCTGCTTTTGAAACCTTGGTGGCTAATAATTTGACAAGTATTCCTGTTTCGATATCCAAAGATGATCCAGCTGATTTAAGAAATTGCTTAACTTTCGATTATAATTACCTAAATACTTATCTTTTGTTGGTTATGGAGAAAATAGATTACGCTGAGTTGAATGTTGATGATATTGGTGATGAAAATGCTACTCTTCAACAAAAACATGATATTATAAGACAAACTATTAAAAAGGCCCAAAAGGGAGAAGAAGTGCCAGTAGAATTCATAATCAAATTACATCCCAAAAACCCCTTTATTAAGTTTGTTGAATCAGATACTTTATTTTCTGTGATGGAAACTTTAGGTAACGGGGTTCATAGGATTGCTATAACAAATGAAGATTCTACTAAGATCACTGGTATTCTTTCGCAAAGAAGATTAATAAAATATATGTGGGAGAATGCTAGAAGATTTCCTTCATTGAATTTTTATATCACATCAACTTTACAAGATTTAAAAATTGGTTCAACAAATCCAATCACAATATATGAAGACCAACCATTATTAGAAGCTTTACATAAAATGTTTCATGAAAAAGTTTCATCTTTGGCAGTAATTGATAGATCAAGAAATTTAGTTGGAAACATTTCCATAGTTGATGTCAAAAATGTGTCGAGTTCTAAAAACACTCATTTGTTAACTAAATCTGTTTTAAATTTTATTGGATATAATCTATCACAAAAGGGAATCGAAGAAGGCCAAGATCAATTTCCAATTTTCCATGTAAATCAAGACAGCTCTTTAGGCAGAGTTATATCCAAATTAGTTGCAACTCAATCTCATAGATTATGGATTGTTGATACTTCACGTAATGCTAGTGCTGCTAGTAGTGCTAGTTCTAGCGCACCAAGTAGCAATAACAATAGCGGCGTGACTGTAGGTTACCCACAACCAACTGATTCATTCATGCAATCAAGAGCTGTGACAGTAGAAGATACTTTAAATGCCGGAAGACAATCACCGGCTATACCATCAATTCCAACAGGTGTTGCTGTAAATGTATCACATCAAGATGCTTCATATGGTAGAGGTCCAGGCAAGTTGATTGGTGTTGTTACATTGACTGACATTTTGGGATTATTTGCAACTTCGAAAGGTAAAAGAACTGATCCTCAGTTAGCCAGAAATCAGAGAAGAAGAAGCTCTACGTCAACTACAAGATCTTCGGTTGATAGTTCCTTTAGTGTTGAAGGTACAATATCAGCATCAGCAGGTGAAAGTAGTGGAGCACGAGGCAGTCTGGATGCTCCGAGTCCAAGTGGCCCAAGAGGTGGTGTGGATATTTCTAGTGAAATATTTAGAAAAGCTTATACGAAGCCACTAGAGAATGAATTTTTAAAGGATTAAGGAAGAAGAAAATCATTGAATCATAAATCAAATAATCATAACAAATAACAATAATTTAAAGCATTATTGATGACTTTATTTTTGACTTTTCCTGTTGTCTTATCATATATATCATTGTGTTTACATGCATATATCTGTAAATAAATATTTATACATTGCTTATATTCTTTGTAGAAGTAGATTGCAATAGATCAAAGTTAATCAAATTCAACCATCTTGAATAAACCTGCAGGCTTTGTTTATTGGCTATGCACGACCCGCAACTCATCTCTCAGACAGTTTTCATGGAACATAGTGGTTACTTATAGAATTTTATTTTATACACGTAGCACCAGGCATAAATTTTCCGAGAATAAAAAGTTGAAGAAGTATAGCAGATGGAGGAAGAGGTAGGAAAGGTAGGTACCCAAAGATAAAAGACTGAACCTATCTGACAAGTTTTCCGCACGTGTGTTTTCAATTTTGGAAATACGATCTGGGTGAAAAAAGTCCATCACTGTTTGTCGATGGCACTGTTCACACTATTTATCGATTGGGAATTGTAATGAGCTGCTTGTTCTTTGGCATCTAACCATCTCTTGTGTATGCGAGTGACTTGGATGTTTCTGTAGAAACCAGCGTCTTCTGCCTGGTTGACAATTCACAAAATTGTGAATTGTTTCGAGGTGGTTTTGTGTGAAGATGAGATATGAGGAGAGGCGAAAGATGACAAAAAAATTTCTCTGGGTCATTTTTGTCTTCCTGTTATTGATTCAGTGTAGGCCGATTGAGCCATCTGGGACGGCACCGGCACCCTTGTAGTGCTAATGGACGT
Source organism: Nematodospora valgi (assembly GCA_030565165.1). Classification (NCBI taxonomy): domain Eukaryota; kingdom Fungi; phylum Ascomycota; class Pichiomycetes; order Serinales; family Debaryomycetaceae; genus Nematodospora; species Nematodospora valgi. Next base: position 33,056 of record JAJMBF010000035.1, read on the forward strand.
TGATTGAGACGAGTGGTGACCAGTGGGAGTAGAGTGAAACGAGATCAGGAAATTGAAATTGGAGAGAGATCTTGGGGTTAATTTATAGTAGTTATTAACTTGTCTGATGCTGTGCTTGCAAATTTAGTGTCTGGTGGAGCTTCCAGTGTCAAGCGCAAAGCAAGAAAGCAAAAAGGTAGACATGAAGGGGGGGGGGAGTGAGATACTATAGAACAATAAAAAATTTTCACTCAGCAGCATTGAACACTTTCTGGTGTATACTGGACGGCCTTCTTTGTACTCACTTGTTGAAACTCCTATCAAAAAATTTCACGCTTGGAAAAAGACAGCGCAGAATTGTTATATATAATTGACTCATCCTCCCTTGAAAATTTTTTTCTAAATCTTCTTTCTTTCTTTCCTTCTTTTCCTTTTCTTCCTTTTCCCTCTTTATATTTATTTAATTTAATCAATTATGGGTAAAGAGAAGACTCACGTCAACGTCGTTGTTATTGGTCATGTCGATTCAGGTAAATCAACTACAACCGGTCACTTAATTTACAAGTGTGGTGGTATTGACAAAAGAACCATTGAAAAAT
>JAJMBF010000036.1:0-23885 GCA_030565165.1 Nematodospora valgi
TGGAAGATGGGTATGGCGATAACAATGAACTAGAATCCGAAGATGGGTATGTTGATGGCAATGTACTAGAATCCGAAGATGGGTATGACGATGACAATGAACCAGAGTTGGAAGATGGGTATGGCGATAACAATGAACTAGAATCCGAAGATGGGTATGTTGATGGCAATGTACTAGAATCCGAAGGTGAGTATGACGATGACAATGAACCAGAGTTGGAAGATGGGTATTTTGATGACAATGAACCAGAGCTGGAAGATGGGTATGTTGATGACAATGAACCAGAGCTGGAAGATGGGTATGTTGATGGCAATGTACTAGAACCCGATGATGGGTATGTTGATGAGAAATCCGAGTTTTTGCTTGGTAGCGTAGATGAATATTGAGAACTACTTGATGGGGGGACAGGATCATACTTAATAACTGTAGCAGTTTTACCGGGAGCAGCAGTAATAGTGGTATATGACGTCGAATAACCAACATATGTGGTCGTTGTTGTAGTGGTTGGAATAGGAAGTTGAACGACAATAGTTTTCGTACTACCATCTTGTGTAGCAAATGGCAATGTCGTAATTGAGGTTTTCAGACCTGTCCAGGTTTCTGTAGTAACAATAACCGCATTACCATTAGCACCAGCTAAATTGTTAGTGAAGGGTAACCATTTAACTATTACACTATTGTCTTGAGGGAATATATCATCAACACAACGATATGTATTAGTGAGCTTTGTTTGAGTGGGGTTGCCCACTGTACCAGCTAAAAGGGTGTCGATGTATGGTCTATAATTAGCTGGAATGTTTTCATACTCTATAAAGAAACCTTTTGAACTACACCTTGTAGTATAGGAAAATGATCTCGCTGTTTGTGGAAGGTTCCAAGCATTAAATTGGTTGGTTATTGCCGCATGTATGGATCTGCATACAATAGAAGAAAAATAATCATAAATTTGAATACCTAGTACACCAGATGAATAACCATTAGGACAATTTCCAGCTAAAAGATACACTTGCAATTCGTTCATGGAAGGAACCACACGAGCACTGTAGTATATTGAGTCCACACTAGAAGGTGAACCAGCTTGAAAATTGGCTGTAGTTGAAAGTTTGTTGTTACCATCAGTAAAAGTCACAGTATTGCTACCATCTTTGAAGCAAGTTGAAGCTTGTAAATCAACAGAGTTTGCCGAAAAACCAATATTAAAAGTAATTGGAAAACTGACCTTTCCATAAGCATTAGTGGAACTCTCTACTTCACTTGTTGCAGTACATTTCAATTCAGAAAAAAGGACAACTATATCACCAGGTTGAAATTGACAATTAGCATAAACTGTATTGCCGACTGCCAAGTTAACTCCACTTTGAGTTGTAGTAAATTTATAAACACAAGGCATATGCAAAGTAAAAGTGTCTCCAGCTTTGACATTAGTACCTAAGATAGCCCATGACAATGTAGCAATCCAACTGGGAGTTGCTGGAGTTGCGACTTCAAAGTCACCACCAGCTTCCCAATGTAATTTGTCGAAGCTTTTGAATATACCGCTAACTTCTGCAGCGCTAGCAAATGCCAAAAAAATTAGCAATAAAAAACTTCGGAAGAGCATTTGCTTGATGGTCATGTTTCAAAAGCTTAGAAAGAATGTGGAAATACATCCATAATTTATAGTAAATCTTAGAAGTAAATCAATGTTGGAAGAGAAAACCCTGAACTGAACTACCATTCATATAAAGAAAGCAAGGGATGCAAAAAATGTTATAAACAAATTTCTTTTTGTGATCTTTCAATGTGAAATTATGGCTTATGCTTGGGAAGATCAAATTTTACCAAGTCTCTACCAACATGCCCGCAGTGGTGGAAATATACAACTTCCACTCCATATCCTGCCAAATACAAGATCATTAAGAGATTTTAGCAGCATGGAAGGGTCTTACTATAATTTAAAGAGCTCTCAAAAACTGAGCGATAATAGTCAATGGCTTTTAATATTAAAGGATACTGTCAGGGACTTAAGATCAAAGAGTCGAATCTGCTGAAAGGATTAAATTAGTTTGTTATACCTCGCCTCTGGAATGAGTTAAACCGCAAATTGAATTTATCATCCGATATTGCGCATTATAGATTTCGTAATGAAAAGCCTTTCAGTATTTTACAACTTTGCAAAAAACTAGTCAAATTGCGCTAATTCTTCTTCTTCTTCAAAGCAGGGTTATTATATTGTGTATATCGATTGTTCAAAGTTAAACAAAATAATTTGAAAATAGGAAACCAAAATGATATTTTCAACTACGGTAAATCTCAGCGTTTCTTCCTTAAGTATGGAATGCCGAAATAGAGCTTTTTTTTGTGTCTGGTGAAAAGTTCACATAATAATAGAATTCGACTAAATTTGCTAAGGGTTCTGACATCCAAATGCAATATGTGTTACATATCAGCTACCATGAACACAAAGATTACTGATTCGGATGAATAATGATCTATGAAACAAATAATTCTTGGCTATTTTTTGACAGTTTTTACTTATCACATGAACACCTTTTGCAAATTTGTATACTGTGAGCTCAAGTGAATTTGTTGAGAAGTCGTTAGCTACGTTCGTCTTACTCAACGAAAGGACCAAAAACATTGGAATTTCAAGTAGAAATTATGTTTGTTAGATCTTCCTGTAATGCGCCACACCAGAAAATACATCAAGGAATTTCAGTAAAAACTACGTCATCATTGTCTCGACCGTATTCGCCTGTTCTTATTTCTCGTTTTTTGTTTCGTAATTCGAGACTGTTTAAAACTAATTTTCAAGAATGCTCTATTTGGTAGTCCGTTTTTTAGAAGCTGATGCTGATTTGGTGAATCCGGAACAAATTTCAAGGAATGTGTTACTTAACCTAACACAGAATACTTAAACTTTAAGTATTTGCGCTTCTAGCTTGTAATTATATGCTGACTTTTAATATTGGAACCATACCATCCTCATTGTAACTACCGAAATATAACGTTGAGTGAGTTTCTGTTATCGAATTTTACTGGAGCATGACCAGTGCATATAGAACTAAAAGAGTTTCACCTGTTGTCCTAGAAACATGTAATACGACGGCCGAAGAATTACGGTAAGTGACAGAAATTCGACCAAGCATACATTTCCAAGCTGGATGTTAAAGCGGAAAATTGATTTCAGCTAAATTGTCATGGGTATGTTATAACTGATGTTCATCTTTTGTACTATAATATTCGATTGCATTCTTATTTTCCAAATAAGTAACGACTAATTCATTTCATCGTAAAATTTTAGGGTTAGTTTTGACTAACACTAACCATCAAATCTTATTTATCAGTGCTACGCTATCTCCTGTCCAGAGAAGCTTACTGAAGACAGAGAATTGTGGCCAGATAGTTTCAAATAAGGTTTTTGGAAATCTACAATTACCTTTTGCGCGTTTAGCATTTTATACAAGTATACCGCCAGACTAAAAAAATATATAAAAAAAGAACCAAGAATACCCTGGGTATCCATCTAATTGGATCTTTGCATCCCACGCCGAGCACATACTTTGAAGTAGAACTAGAAATGTATTAACTCCTTGCAATAACTATAAGTAACGTAAAGATAATCAGCTTGCTTCTGCAATGAATATCGTTCTTAGTAATTTTTATTATTTAAAGACGCTTATCTCAGATTTTGTTCAACCAATTCTAACATTATTATGAGCAATAATTTTAGCTTAGCATTGCTTTTTATTACATCATCAGTTAGAAATAAACTTGAATCGCATGCAAAGATAGCATCAATTAGGGAGGATAATTTGGTCGTATATTGTTGTACATGCAAAATAATGTTCTCGCAGAAATCGTAAGTAGTTTATCCGATCTCAATTACTATTGATGAGACATCTTTTTTACAACAATTCAAAACCAGCTGACGTCAACCATACCATTCCTCCATACTCAACGAGGTTGTTAACATGACATTTGCGACGTCCAAGTATCATTAGTTGTTGTAGAAAATTACGCGAAGAATTTTCAACAAGTCATCGTAACAAAGTGGCACAGTTCCATACATACGACTGGAGAAGCCTAAGTTCGTTCAAGGAAAGAAAGCGCAATTTGAATAATCGATTTTTTATCTTTTCTCAATAGGATGGAATAATCATTTTGGTAAAATATTGTTTACGGTTAGCGACATCACGGGGATTATAATACTGAAATTGTTAATTGGACAGAAGAATCTTTCAAAAAAGGTTGTAGTTATTATCTTCGATCTAGTTATTGAATCCAATGGTCATAACAATAAGTACCAAAGGATCATCAGGGAGTGTGCTTACTCAGTAATGATTATATCAGCTTTGTACTACTTGTTGAAACAAGAGAGTATGTTAGGTATCATTGAGTAAACAAGATCCAATTGATTCTTATTTGAAGTCGAAAATGTTGCCTAGTGTCTTGATCAATATGTTAGAGATTCACATAGCTACAAAATCAAAAACGTTAATAATGGAGAGTTCTCTTTATGTACTAGTAAGCGAGCGACTGGATGCAGATGAAAGAAATACTTTCAAAACTTTTATTTAAGATTGGAGCAGACTGGAGTGCAAATTTTGCTTACTCTATTCCCAGTCGTTTTTAATTGATCAAAATTGCTTGTATATAGATATATAGAGATAAATAATGAAACTATAAAAAATTTTAATCTTCTTTGAATAGTAGATTAAGTGGACTTATGTTACTTGTAATAATTACCAGTATTGTTGCTACCATTCACAGTAGAATTTTTACAGAAATAATTTACATACACTGGCTTTGGTGACAAATGGTTGACATAGTGGAAGAGAATTAATAACTGAAAACAACAATGAAAACAGTCTGTTTCAATTAGTATTACGAAGACGAATTCACATTCTTGTCTTTCGCTGAAAATATTTTAAATCATCATGCTGAACTTGTTAAATTAAAGGCTTAATAGGTTTAATTATATGTTCGAATTTATTTCCCAATTCTCCCTTTAGTAGATGTTGTTTAATATATATACCATATCTGTATCCAGTGATTTTGCCACCCTTTGCAAGAACACGATGACACGGAATTATCAAAGCTATTTTGTTTGCACCACAACAATTACCAATTACCCTACTTGATTTAGGCATATTCATTAGCTCTGCTAATCCCTTATAGTCAATAATTTTTCCTAAGGGAATATTCAATAATTGCTCCCAAACTTTCCTTTGTAATGAAGTACCAAAAATAATTTCATAGGGGATCTCTTGAGAGATTCCTGGATTCTCGACTAATTTTGTGAATTTTTCAATAGAAGCATTCACATTTCTCTTGTCCGATAACGTAGAAAGTGATTTGAGTTGATAATTTTTTATGGTTTTGAAATCTTTTACTAACAAATCGAGTAGTTTGTTTGGACTTCTTCCTAACGACGCGTAATATAAGGTACCTTGAGAATTAAAAACAAGCAATGCTTTGAACGGAGCAGAATGAATAACAGTGTAATATAAAAGCTTCATAAATCTTTGTATTTTATCATTCCTACTGAAAAAGATATTAGTGGGAAGTGTACTCTTTATAAATCCAATGATATTTAGTTTGAGAGTAATAAAGTATTCATCTCAACAATTGAATTTTCCAATATTTTTTTTGGGTTCGCTACAAGTAAATAGCACTCTATCAACAGATACGTCTGGTTAAAAACAAATGGTAACATATTCTTTATTGCATATATAAAGTAAAGTTAGATGAAGCAAGAATTGATTCAAGTAAATGCTCCACGAGTGATTCTGCGGTTGAAGTTTAGAGCCAAGAATATGAAATAGACGAATAAATCTGCTAGTTTGAGCTTATGTTTGATTTGTATCAGAGTCATACTAATCACCGTTGTGGTATCTTTCGAACTGATCATGTTTGGTGAGAGCTGTATTTCGAGTCTATGTAGTATGTGTGTGCAATATGTGCTATTAAGAATTCTTCAGTACAATACTTGCAAATGAAGCCTTTTGTTTTAACAGGATGATAAAAGGTAGCATGGATCTATAGCATGGAAAATCCGAATCATTTATGCTACACGTTCGAGTTCATTGCAGAATCAAACTTGGGAATAAAGGTACAAATCAGAGCCGCTCTTGAAAATATAGACACGTTGGAAGGTTTTCTGTAGAATAGAATAGAAACGCTGGAAGTGGCCATACCTAAAAGGTCCAATTGAGGGGTTTTATTAATCATCCTTTATCTTGAGTATTGTAGGTGAATGTCAATATCAATGTGATATATTTTAAGGTTTGCAACGTTGAACATTTTACTGAAAAAAAATTAACGATCATATATATATATTAAAGTATCTCAAACTAACTAATCTCACATCCCACATCTACCACAAGCTTGTTCACCAAATATCAAATGACCAAAGAATGCACCAAGTAACATTGAAATAATAAGATAACCATTGTAATACATGAAAAATAACATAATGATATATGATAATCCCCACTGAACAACAAACAACAATGATCTGATGATCTGTATTACAGTGACACTATTTAACCATGAATTTGCTGCGAATGTTTGTGCAAATTGTGATCTAGGTTTTCCAATTCTTTCAAGATCCTCCAGGTCACTGTTATTCATATCTTCTCTCTGTTCTACAGCATTATCAAAATTTAATGAAACTCTCTTAATCAATTGACCAGCCACCACCATTAAAAATACACCAATACAAGTACCTGCAAATTGACTTTTTGTTCTAACATGCCAGGATCTTGCGAGAAAACAAGAATCAATCGTGAACCAATTCCAAAGCATGGAAATTTTGCAGGCATTTTCAGTCGAGTGTGATTTCATATCCATTTTGTGGGTCAATTTAGTAATGATAATTCTATGTTTTGAATTCTAGGTAGAGAATTGTAAGAATATTCTACACTATTTATAATTCGTGATCGAAGAATTTGTTTACAGGGTTCATTTGCTCAAATAACGTTATATTAATGAGCAAAATTATTTGCACTAATAAGGTTCCTGAAAATTAGCGCTTGATCTTGGCTGAAAATGAAAATATAATAAAACAAAAATTTACAAGGCTAGTACAATACATGGATAACTGTACTTCGTGCTTAGCCTGCAACCAAAATCATTACTAGGTATTCTTAAACTCGAATCTGTATTGAAACTGTTCATGCTGTATATGAAAATGCGAAAATCTCAAATTGCAACACACTATTCTTTCTTTGCAATGAAACATGAAATTCACATTTGCTTAGGATGGATCACAATTCCGGTAAGCCGGTCTTAATCTCTCGTTGATATTGCTCACTTCTTCATCTTGAAAATTTTAGAATTTAGGAAGATATAACAAGTTCTGATAGGCACACATAAAATGTTCCAAGATCCTCTTGGTTAATTTTTAAAATCATTGTATGATTTATTTTCTCGAGCCTTGCGTTTAAACCGTACTCTATTTCTATTAATTTATTTCTGATTTTGTTAAGTTCAATTCAATTGTATCTTGCTCATAATTGCATATTAGGACTTCGTGTTTATTGGGTAAAAAATTGATTATTTTGAAACCAACAGATCCATAACAATTCCCACAATAAACCTCTTTTACAACTATTTTGACTAATCAAAATGTGCTCTGTCGGACTTGATCCTTCAAATAGCACTGTTGAGCATTCAGTACACAAATATATGAAATACTTCAGATGGGCTTGCGAAGATGTTTGATTCAATTACTGAAAGTTATTAGGAATACACTTTTCAACGGCAATAGGATCAGACATAGGTCCTTGAATAATTAGCGTGGACGTTGCAATCTTCGACAGTCTATATTTTGCTCTATATAAGATCTATATTTATTTATACGGAGGTCTCAATAATACCTGCTCGAAGTTAATAAAGTTCTATAAATCAGTTGAGAAATATTGCTCTATTTTGTAAAATGAACTGTAGATATTTACGAGAAGCATGGTATAAACCCTACTCTAAATAACGGAATCAAGAGTAGTCTCTCCACTTTTACGTATCCAATATCTTGATACCGATAAAGAGACTACTAATACGATTGAAGGGATGATACGTAACAGTGCCCAAAAGATGTTAACTTGTTATACCACACCCTGGTGTAATATACGCTATGGAACGAGTGAAGCGCAAAAACCAAGGTTTTTATGTGGAGAGGCGAATCTTCACACAATTGATTCCATCGGATTTAAATTGTAGTCATATAAATGGAGAATAAAACCGGATTTGGCTCAAAAAAGTCGTGTAAAGTATTACACCGCTTATATAATCACATTATTTCTTATCACGCTTTAGCACATAATAAGAAAAGATCCATACACTTGCAACACTATTACTACAAAGCAGTGCAACTTATTAAGTTACAGTTGAGAAGTGAGAAGAATCTGAATCATCACGGTCTTACCACCATCATCATTGGAAAATGACCGTCAGTAACCCAGTACAACTTTCTGCCGAGCATCTTAATTTTCTTAACAAGCAACTCGCATCATTGTCAGCATCAGAAATTGTAAAGTGGGCTTACTATACGTTTCCTAATTTATATCAAACTACTGCATTTGGGTTAACTGGATTGGTCACAGTTGATATGATATCTAAGATATCAGATGGTCAACATTTAATAGATTTAATATTTATAGATACCTTGTATCATTTCCCTCAAACTTATGAATTAGTAGAGAATGTGAAAAATAAGTATAACCCTAATATTCACATTTTCAAACCATTGGGTGTGCAAGATGAACAAGGATTTGTTGAAAAATACGGCGACCAGCTATGGGAGAAGAATGATTCATACTATGATTATCTAGTTAAAGTAGAGCCAAGTCAAAGAGCATACAAGGAGTTGAACGTTAGTGCTGTGTTAACAGGAAGAAGAAAATCTCAGGGTGGTTCACGGAGTGAATTGACAGTTCTAGATATGGAAGAGGCAAGTGGAATTATCACAATCAACCCCTTATGGAACTGGGATTTTAATCAAGTCAAACAATATATTGACGAAAACAATGTACCATACAATGAATTATTAAAGTTAGGCTACAAATCGATTGGTGACTGGCACTCTACTGTACCCGTGGGTGAAGGAGACGATGAAAGAAGCGGTAGATGGAAAGATAAGCCTAAGACGGAATGTGGAATTCATGAAGCTAGTAAGTTCACTCAATATTTGAGGAAGGAATGTTGAGCCTAATTTGGAAAGACGGAAGTTTTATCCTGATATCGAGAGAGATCAATTATATAATATTCCCTGACCAGGGTATAGACTACCGTCATATTAACCAACCACTACAGAATCATGTTAAAAGAGGCCTTATATATAGTATATTCATATGTAAAATCACATCCGATTCAATTTCAAATCATCTTCACAGCTTCATTACTCGTCTATTATTTAGTAATTTGTCCCATAACATCGCCTTTGTGGAGAATACCAGGACCATATATTCATCGTGTTAGTTATATTCCATGCTTGAATGGCCAAAGAAGAGGTTCTTGGGTCGAAGAAGTATATGAATTGCATTTAAAATACGGCAAATTTGTAATCTTGTCACCCAATGAGATTAGTGTCAATGGAGATTATAAATTTATCAGCGATATTTACATCAAAAATTTTCCCAAGTCGAGCTTTTATGAGAACTTTAGAAATCATGGCTTCAAAGACAATATTTTTGCAAGCTTGGAGAATGATAGACATTTAAAATACAAGAAATTGATAAAGGGATTATATAGTAAAAGTGCCATTTTCTCAAAAGAAAATCACACAAGATCAATCTTGATTGATTCTACAAGGAAAATTCTCAATGCAGTCTACAAAAGCTCCGTTAGTGGTGAAGAGCCAGACTACATTAGTGTCAAATCAGATTTAAACCCCCATGGTAAGGGTCATAAGTCCTATTGGTTCAACAAATCGAAAAGGGCCGAGAATTTAGGAATTGATGTTTATAAATTATTTGGATCATTGGCATTGGACGTCGTGTCAAGATTTGAATTAGGTCAACATAACGGAACTAACTTATTAGATAACCCCGAGGAAAGGGATATTGTATTAAGGCACAGACAAGTCGCAAGTATGGGATTTTGGACAACTTTAATGCCTAAATTTTGGAATTTGGCTGCTACAAGGTCCATATTAAAAGCTGCAGTTGACATTGCTGAGTTTCAATTGAACTTATATAAGTTTGCTGAAGAACATGTTTCCAACAATGGTAAAAACTTGACTACATTGGAAGCTTTAAAACAGAATGGATTACAAGGAGATTATGCGTATTCATTTCTTACGGACAATTTATTCGCAGGTCACGAAACTACAGCTGTACAAATGGCCTACTTGTGTTATGAACTATCTCGACCTGCAAATAAAAAGTTTCAAGATTCTTTAAGGGAAGAATTAATCGATGCATTTGGGCAACCGAATGGTAAAGTGATTGATGATTTGGAAAAGGTTGATTCTCTTCCATATTTAAATGCTTTACTCGAAGAGAACTCCCGTGTTCATGCTTCAATTCCCGGAGCTGAACCAAGAGTAGTTGATAAACGTTACATGATTGACGACGTAGTTATCCCTGAGGGTACAGTTATATCTTGCCTCCCTTACGCTGTCCATCGTGAACCACTGGTATATCCCGATCCAAATCGGTTTATACCTGAAAGATGGTTGAGATATCCCGACGAAGACGAAGAACTCTATGTAGATCGTTTGAAAAGACAACAAAAATTTATGATGCCATTTGGGAGGGGGGTCAGAATGTGTCTTGGAATGAACCTTGCCGTAATTGAGATGAAATTAGTCCTTGCAAACCTTTATTGGAATTTCAATTCCAAACTAGACCCTGATTGGTGTTACATCGTTGATAATGATATGCCCATTAAATTGGGAGCTAGAAACAAAGGCTCCAACATGACAGATCAAGAAATGATGGTAATGAATGACGCTTATACCACAAGACCAATCAATGACGAATGCTGGTTGCAATGGTATAAAAATATTTAGGTAGGATTAGAGTGTGTAAAATGAGGTATAACAATCAAAATCAATTGATCCGTTACATCCACTCGACACATGGTTCATATTTTCTTTTCCTTTCGTTCCCACTTCTCTTTGATCCTTGTAAAATTATTATTTTACAACCATCTTTCACTGCACAACAAGTAAATTACTAGTGAAAAATGTTACCATTCGCTTGGCCATATCCCCCAGAGCAAGCAAATGGGTTTTGGGGTGTACCCACTTCAACAATTGATTGGTGTGAAGAAAATTATGTTGTGTCAACTTACATAGCTGAGGCTTTGAATACCACTACAAATTCAGTATTCATAGCGTTGGCAGCATTTGCTATATTTCATGCTTATCAAAACAAATTGGAACCTAGATTTTTGTTCACAGCTTTTGGGTTCTTACTAGTTGGTGTGGGATCATGGTTATTTCATATGACTTTGAGATATCATTTTCAGTTATTAGACGAATTACCTATGATTTATGCTACATGCATTCCATTTTGGTCAGTATTTAGTGAATTTAAGACCAGGTCACAATCAGTATTGATTGGTATTGGAATCTTCACTGCAGCCAATTTGTTAACGATTATTTATTTGTACTTTAGAGATCCAACAATTCATCAAGTTGCATATGCTATATTAAATGGTCTTATAATAGTAAGGTCAATCCAGTTAACTTTGAATAATGTTCATGATGAAAAAGCTGCTAGACAATTACACAAAACATCAATTTTTGGTGTTGGAATATTCTTGTTTGGGTATTTTTTATGGAATTTAGATATTCATTTTTGTGATTTTGTTAGAGTAACTAGAAGAGAATGGGGTATGCCTTATGGATTTGTTTTGGAAGGTCATGGTTGGTGGCATATCTTCACTGGAACTGGTGTATACTATTCGTTGGTTTATGAAGAATATTTGAGATGCTTTTTGACTGGTACAGAAAAATATTATGAATTTGCATATTATTGGGGTTTACCGGTTGTAAGCTGTATAGACAAACCTGGCTTGGAGAGATTCAGAAGTGTTCAAACCTTGGCACATCAAGATGCAAAACACAAGAAGGAACAATAGATGTTTATTATTTATTTATAATGTATTAACAATCTCGGATATAAATTTATCAGATTGGTTCTTGAGAATCTCTTGTAATTCAGTTGTACCTGTCGATATATCTTCATTTTCATTTCTCCATTTCTTCAAAATTACCTTGAGAGTTTCGACACCAGCTCGTATTTCCTCTGGTGTACATTTTGATCTTTTTATATCATCATTCTCTAAGTCACTTGTTTTTCTTTTTGCCATATTTATAATCTTTTGCGGGAACTTTACTAATTCTGCAACATGAATACCGAAAGATTTATCAGAAACCCCTGGTTCAACTTTATACATCAAAGTGATATCATCTTCATTTTCAACATGTGCAACAACATGTAAGTTTTCTACATTATCTGGATATTTGTCTGATAATTGATTTAATTCGTGAAAATGGGTTGCAAATAATGTAAAACATTTCTTTGTAGTTATTAAATATTCCAGAATGGACCATGCAAGACCAAAACCATCATATGTCGAAGTGCCTCTTCCTAATTCATCAATCACAATCAATGAATTATGGGTTGCAGTTGCTAAAATTGACGAGGTTTCCAACATTTCAATCATAAATGTTGATAAACCTTTTAATTGGGAGTCTCCTGCTCCAACTCGGGATAATATAGCATCAAATACAGGCAATTCAGCATCTTCTTCAGCTGGAATAAATGAGCCTATTTGAGCCATTAGAGCAATAACTCCGATTTGTCTTATATATGTTGATTTACCACCCATATTTGGACCAGTGACTATGACAAATGATTTTTGGGACATATCGACATCATTCGATATAAAATTCACATCGTCTTGGACTTCGAGTAAAGGGTGCCTCGAGTCTTTCAATTTGATTTGTCTATTTGAGTTTAATGCATGCATTTTTGGTTTGACATAACCTGTAGGAGCAATGATAGCAGCATTTGCAAAACTAGTTATAACATCCAAATGGGCAAGGTCTAAACTAAGGGAAGTGAATACCAGCTGATACGATAATGAGATGGACAAAACTTCTTTAATCAATTCTCTTTGTTTGACATTATATTCATCAAAAGAATTGCTGTAATTTTGAGATAGTTTTCTCAAATTTGAAGTTGTGAAATAAACACCAGCTTTTACGGTTTGTAATTCGTTGTAATTTCTATTATTTCTCAACACTACTGAGTCATTTCTGGTAAGTCTAAAACACCATCCATGTTGTTGATGTTGTTCTAATTTCAATTTCTTATCTAGTTCCATTTTCAAATCATTTGCTACATCTTGATGTAATTGTTTAATTTGTTCCATTGAAGATTGTAATTCATCATTGATTTTGACTAGTGAAGAGTCAAATTCAGGACGAATATTGAATTCAGTATACGGATCATCTAAGGCTCTCAAATCCACTGTAGTTTCCACAAGTTCTTGATATTTGATTAATACTTGATATTGTTTGGTGATTGGGTCCAACCAATACTTTGATGGTATATCACCCTTTTCTTCTAATTCACTAATCAAATCTGGTAATAATAGGACTAGTTGATACAACCTTACCACTCCTTCTAATTTCTTATTTTCATTTCCAGGTTTGTTCAATCCAGTTGACATGTTTTTAATTACTCTTTTGATGTCTGGAACAGGTGCTAACAACTTGTCCATGGCAACCCTTAAACTTGTATCATCAATTAAAAGACTCACCAAACATTGACGCTCCTCAATTGCTTGCAAATTCGTTAATGGTTGTTTTAACCATTGAGATAATAGTCTGGATCCAGCAGCTGTTTTGCATCTATTCAATAACTCGAAAATAGAACTAACAGTGTTAGATTTAAATTCAGGAAAAATATTTAAAGCTTTCATGGTAGATGAATCCAATTTCATATAAGCAGATAAATTATATTTTTCAATGGTAAATGTTTTGTTGGCATTTAATAAATCCAAATAGACAATTAAAGCGCTACAACAAGATAAAGAATTAGAAAATTCAGTAGAATTTATACCTTTTGAGGATAAAACCAACTCAGTATTTTCTTCTTCCAACAATTTATTCAAATCTTGTTCTACGTCTTTATTATTAAAATTCTTAGCTGTACTGATGACAATATTTCCAATTTTATTTAATACTTGGATTAATTTTGTGTCTTCAGTATTTGGTAATATGACCTCTTTGACTCCCAATTGTAGTAGCAAACTCTCCAAATTAGAATATAGCTCATTATCCTCAAATTCACAAAACTTAATATTATCATCCTCAATTAAACAAACGCCAACGCTATTGCTATTACCTTGTACTTTGATAGCAGCTATGGTGGAGCTAGAACAATCTTGAAATTCAAAATTAATGCCATATTCATCACTTATAGCATCTAAATTACCAGCAGTTGCAGATACGATTAATTCAAATGTCTTGTTATTATATATTTCAACTTTCAAATGCTTATCAATAAGACAAAATTTTAGGACATTGACAAGCACCTGAGGAGATATAGTAACGTATTTAGACTTGTCTTTACATTTGATGACTGACTGAGTTTTATAAATGTTATCTGCAATTAATTCAGCATCCGAATCCAATGCAGTAAAATAATCCTTATTATTGTGATCTATAAATCTTATAGTGAAAGAATCTTTCACCGGTAGTTGTGAATATTTCTTGAAATACAGTCTTTCGTCAACTGAATCGATGAATTTAAGATCACGACGAGTAGAAGACATAATTAGATAGTTGATTGATGAGATAAACAGTCAATCAACAGAAATTTTGCAACGCGTCCTGTTTAATCGATTTTAATGATTCAAGATTCCTGGTATCTTGCGCACGACCCAAAGTGGACAGAGATACATACATCACTCTTACTTCAACTTTACTTGGCATAGCAGCAAAACGCAAATCGTTTATTCTTTTGCAGTTAAATATATATATCACTATATGAAATAATCTAGTATCTGTATTTATCGGACTCATAGTCAAAAGGTGGTTCGTGGTCTGGGGACCATTGATCCTGTCTACCGTAATGGTCGTCATAAGCTCTTTGAGCATTTTGAATAGCTTGATCCTTAGCCTTGTTTCTATCTAAATAGTCTAAGCCTTTTGTTTCAAACAATTTTTCAATTTCGCCACCTGCAATTCCTGCAATTGCCTCTTTAGCAAACGCATGACTGACTGGTTTACCTTCCCTTCTTTGTCTGTCTTCAAACAACTTCATAGCCTCAAAAGACGCAGCCCCAGCAATCAATTCATGACTGAATTTACCTTCGTGTCTTTCACCGTAAACATTTTCATGATGTTCTTCAAAACCAAACATTTTGACTAATAATGAAAAGAGAAGGAACAAAATTTACAAGAAGGGAGGGAATATTATCCAGTATTTATATGGTGATTTTTTTTTCACAATTTGCGAACCCAGCCACCATATCTCCTCACAAATTCTGAAACGATAATCATATTCCATTGTGTTTCAAATTGTCATGGTAACTTTTATTGGCCAAGTAGCAAATTATAATTGGTTTACGGCTCGAAAATACTAAATAACAAAACACACATTTCAGGTGCAACTCATTGGCAATGAACTTCACTATCGCTGTGGGTATGACAAGACGATGAAGCTGTTTGCGTAGGAGTAGCCACGCTGGAGTGTTCATGTCATGTTTGCCGTTACTATGTCCTTCCTCTCCTTCACGTTCATGTTCATATGCATGTTGTTGTTCTTGTTGTTGTTGTTGTTCTTGTTGTTGTTCTTGTTCTTGTTGTTGTTCTTGTTCTTGTTCTTCTCCATGGTCATGGTCATGGGTCTGGTCGTGTTTTGTTTCTTCATAATCGTGAGCATCACCGGTGCAACCTTCACCTGGAATTGAAATATCAAATGCATACACATTCCAAAGCATAGTAAATTAAAAATGCTTGATTAGTAACAGTATTCATTGAATTAGCTAACTTCAACTCTTCTTCATAAGTGTCAGTAATATGATCGACACCATGCCCCAAATGTGCGTGCCAGATTCTATGTAATAAGCCACTTGACCACTTAACATTGTCTTTGGACTGAGAAACGTTATACCACCCTGCGCGTAGTTATGATTAAAATCTACGATTACTGTATGAAAAATCGCAGATGAAAGTTTTATCTTGAGCTTGTTCACCTCTCCAATAACCAGCATAACCTTCATTATAGCAACGTTGCTCGATAGCATCACATCTAAACAATATGGAATCTTTGTTCCCGTTAACTACGTTCTCAGAGGTACCAATAATTGCGCTTGAAGTATTATTACCAAAATGCTTTTGGAAGATTGATGACTGGTTACCGAACTTATGTGTGTGGACCATAGCATGCTCAGCTAATAGTTGAGTTTTCAGGAAAGCATCAGCCAATTGATTGAATTGAGTAGCATTGCACGATTCGTGATTTGGAGTTGTTTTGATCCAGTCTTTTTACCAGCCATAACCTAGTTAGACTAACATTAACTGCTTGCGTGATAGTAAAAGGAGCAGCAATAGCTGAACTGGCTAAGAAGACTAAGAATTTTATTTCGACGGTTTTTATGATAATTAGAAAACCGTAAGCATCGTAGAACCCTCAACTTTACAATATATACAAACAGCTAGAATCAAGTTGGAGCAAAGTCTGTTGAGTTAGTTTAATTGGTTTAATTAGTTTAACCATTATCATCTATGCTCGATTTCAATTATATTGGTGAAATAAACCTTAATCGTTTCGTAAAATCACATGTTCCCATTGTAATTAATGAGATCACCACTGAGTAAATCTCTTTTGTTGCTTGTCCTTTGCAACCTCAGTGGTTTTATTATTCGACTGTTTCTTTTTTTTTTTTTTTTGCAGTCCAACCCTCAACTTTTCCAAGAAAATAGAACCCATGTTTACTTGGACAAGGTGATTGTATTTTATAATAGTTACTACATGAGTAGATCTGAAAGATAGCGGCAGTTTGCTTGGCATATATATCAAATAACAAGAAGTTATTTTCATCAAGGCTACTGAGTTATGTTTAGCTTTTGTATACATAAATACATATCTGTGCTTAGTTATTTTTCGTTTCTCACCTTTGGTCTACCCTACCGCTTCCAAGATATGAAATATTTCGTTTGGCTCGTGCTATTGGCTGCTGTTGCTTCAGAAACAGTAACTGAGGATAATGTCACTGTTACATCATCTAGGAACTACAGATTCCCAACTACAACCTCACCAACTAATAATGTTTACTTAACATCAACCAGAGGTCTCGATCAACATCTCAATCATGACCACGAAGATGAACATGATCACGATCACGACCACGACCACGACGAAGATGAACATGAACATTATCACGGCCATTCCTCAAGTGCTAATTCCACAACTGTTAACAATTGTCATTTCCATGACACTGAACAGTTTTGCATAGATTGGAATGGTGAAGAAGGGTCAATGTCTCCAGTTCCTAGTAATGCACCAACAAGTTATTCCGGTTGTCATTCCCATCATAATGAAACTTTCTGCTTGTTCAATGAACAAAAAGTTCAATTTATAAGATTGAATGAACAACCAGTAGCCACTGGAGAGGTTGGTAAAAATTGTCATTTTCATGCTGGTGTGGAACACTGTGCCGGTGGTGAGGAAAAGGAGCGTACATGTGAGAGAGTTGACAGAGATTATAACATACCATTGAGAATTGGCTTATTATTCGTAATTTTGGTTACTAGTACAATTGGTTCTTTTGGTCCTATGATATTGAAGTTGCTATTCAAATTATCCATGGAAAATTCAATCATCTTTTGTATTAAACAATTTGGTACTGGTGTTGTGATCTCAACTGCGTTCGTACATCTCATGACACATGCAAATTTGATGTGGTCTAATTCTTGTCTTGATATAAAATATGAAGGTACCGGTGCTGCTATAACTATGGCTGGTATGTTCATTGCTTTTCTACTTGAATATATTGCATTTAGAGTGATAACCTCAAGAAATACAAAAGAAGAACCAGCAAGTGATAAAATTGATTCTTCATCAGAAATTTCGGTCCATGGTATTTCAACGAACGATAAAATCTCAGTATTAATTTTGGAGTGCGGTATCCTTTTCCACTCCATATTAATTGGTATTACTTTAGTTGTTGCTGGTGATTCGTTTTTCATTACTTTATTTATCGTTATTGTTTTTCATCAATTCTTTGAAGGTTTAGCTTTAGGATCCAGAATTGCGGAAAGCACTGCAAAATTAACGACTAAGATACTCATGGCATTAGCATTTGGATTGATTACTCCAATTGGTATGGCTATTGGTGTTGGTACTTTGCATAAGTTCAATGGTAATGACCCTTCTACCTTGATTGCTTTGGGAACTCTCGATTCCTTTTCCGCAGGGGTATTACTTTGGACAGGATTGATTGAAATGTGGGCTCATGATTGGTTACATGGAATATTACGTAGCACTGGAATTCTTAAAACAACTATTGCTATGTTTTCTCTCATTGCTGGATTATTATTGATGAGTTTATTAGGAAACTGGGCTTAACTGAAGATACCTACATTTAATAAACATTAATTTAGAGTATACTGCAAATTAGACAGCTAGCTGAAAATAACATCAATGTTTCAATACAATCGTGCATGTCACTCTCATAATCCAATCTGCGTATATCATCCACAATGTCATTCACAATTCCCTGTTGATGTAGTTGAGCATATGTACTTCTGTATATTTCCTTAATTATTGTATCGTTATAATATATTTCGTTAAGTTTTGAAACTAAATCCAATTGACTTGGTGAATAAAAATGATGCACGTGCATGCATATAAATGGTGGGTGGTTTGGGTTGGATTAGCATGTATCAGAGCCGTTTTAGATCAACTTGATTAACGCATCTATTGTAATCATGAGGTTGGCTTGATTCAAAAAAAG
This sequence comes from Nematodospora valgi, assembly GCA_030565165.1. Classification (NCBI taxonomy): domain Eukaryota; kingdom Fungi; phylum Ascomycota; class Pichiomycetes; order Serinales; family Debaryomycetaceae; genus Nematodospora; species Nematodospora valgi. Next base: position 18,964 of record JAJMBF010000036.1, read on the forward strand.
GTTATCCTGCTAGCTTTTATTTTAGCATGATGCCTTCACTCCAAAATTATTTTGATAATTTGTGAACATTCAAGATCTTGGATCTCAGATCTTATCAAGATATATCGAAGTCTCAAAATTTTCCATAATTCAACAAGTTCATCTTGTGATTTACATCAAAAACAAGAAAAGAGATGTGTTTATTTGTTGTAACCGGATATAAAGATTTTGCTTTCGGAGCAGCTTATACTGCTGACTCGTTGGATTCCTATTCTTGATTGTTCATTTTTCCATTAACCAAATTCTTACATAATGAGCAAAAGGGTCTTCCTAGATATTGAGCCGGTATATGGTTTGTCCAAATGCGATATGCAGCGAGCTAACATGATATTACAAATCATTAAACGAATCACTAGCTCGCTAGCATTCACAATACAATTTCACGTACATATGAGGGTGTTCAACAAAGTACGATTACACTAATTTTCCTTAGTGATCCAACTTTTCGTATCCTTGCGTTGAAGTGTAAAGTCTTCAAGATTATAAACGAATGGTCAAAAAAAGTTCAGACCGTCATAATTATTTCCTGATTTTGTTTGTTTTGGTTGCCAGATGTTTGAAAGTTGACAAGCGCAAGGCATCGAAGGAACAATTACTAAGCAAAAATCAGACAATATTCATTGGTCATGACACAATTATATGATCTCGGTTAGTGTATGATGGATTGTGGTGCAAATTCATTGCAATGGTTGATTGAAATAGTTGCATGTAAGTTGATGTGTGTTTGTAATGTATAGCACTTTTTGGTGAGAAGTTTTACTTGATTTGGATTTTGGTAAACAAATAAATCATACTTTTATCTCTTGATTATCCATTCCTACTACCACAATTCTTATTACAATGAATGATTATGAAGCCTTGGAAATAATAGGAAAAGGATCCTTTGGTACCGTACGTAAAGTGCGTCACAAATTGGATGGGCAAATCCTTGTACGAAAAGAAATAGAGTATACATCAATGAATATACAAGAGCGAAATCAGTTAATATCAGAATTAAGAATTTTGAGAGAATTGACACATCCAAATATTGTTAAATACTATCGACATGATCACATACCTGAAAAGAAATCTATTCATATATATATGGAATACTGTGAAGGCGGCGATTTGGCACAAGTTATAAGTAACTTTAAAAAGAATAAGGAGCAAGTACCTGAAGAATTTATATGGCAAGTTTTTGTACAAATATTATTAGCTTTACATCGATGTCACTATGGTTCAGATGCCAAAAAAGTGAATCTTTTTAATAATACGGGTAGCATCAGTCCTAGTGTGATATCAGAGGCTGTTGTAATTCATCGAGATATCAAGCCTGATAATATTTTCGTAAATGCAAAATCTATAAAATTGGGAGATTTCGGTCTAGCAAAAATGTTAACACTGCAAAATGAATTTGCTAAAACTTATGTTGGGACTCCCTATTATATGTCCCCTGAAGTATTGATGGATAATCCTTACTCTCCAGTATGTGATGTATGGTCATTAGGTTGTGTATTGTATGAACTATGCTCACTAGAACCACCATTTCAAGCCAAAACTCATTTGCAATTACAAGCGAAAATTAAGCGAGGGTTTATACCAGAAATTTCTGATAATTATTCACTTCAATTACGATCGATAATAAAAGAATGTATCACGGTAGATCCCGATTTACGTCCCACATGCTTTGATTTAATCAATTCACTTTCAATAAGATTTTTGAGAAAAGAGATGGAATTAAAAGATCTAAATAATAATTTGAATGAATTTAAGACTCAACTATTGAACAAAAGTGAAGAATTGAAGAAGAAAGAACAACATTTGATTAGTCAAGAAAGAAAAAGTGAAGAATTGAAGAAAAAGGAACAGTACTTGAATAATCAAGAAAAAAAACTCTTGGAATTAGAATCAGGAGTAAAAAAATTGGAACAAGAGCTAATAGAGGAATTTGATTTGAGAAAAAGAGCCTTAGAATTGGAAGCAAAGGAGGTCCGTTTAGGTTACCAAAGAGAATTCAAGATGGTTGTCGAGCAAGAAGTGCAGGAAAGGTTAAAACTAAGACCCAGAGGACCAAAAGAATTAGACGAGATGAGACTACCTTTGAAGACAAGAAATGTAGATAAAATAGCACCCAAATTCAGAATTACAGATGAAGTAGAGCGTCAAAGACATACACCAGAATATCGAAAATATCGTTAACATATATATGTATATAATCTACCATTGTTCTCCAGTTATTTGTTCATATGCTTCTATGTATTTTTCTTTTGATTTCTCAACGATTTCCTCATCCACTTTTACTCCATCTTTACCAGCGAAATTATTTGAGGTTAACCAATCTCTTAAAAATTGTTTATCATAAGAATCTTGTGACTTACCTAGTTCATACAGTTTAGCGTTCCAAAATCTTGAGGAATCCGGGGTTAAAACTTCATCAACCAAGACTAAATTTTTCCCATCCAATCCAAATTCAAATTTAGTATCAGCAATGATGATTCCTTTAGTTTTTGCGTATTCTTTAGCTTTAGAATATAACTCAATGGCTGTTCTAGCTAGTTTATCACATAAATCCTGACCAACAATTGCAGCAGCTTTTTCCGGGGATATATTCTCATCGTGTTCACCTTGTTCTGCTTTAGTTGATGGAGTGAAAATTGGTTGTGGAAATTCTTGTGATTCGACCAAATTTTCCTTGATCGGTAATCCATGGACTGTCTTTGACTTCTTGTATTCATTCCAAGCTGATCCCGTGATATAACCTCTTACAATTACTTCTAAAGGAATTAACTTCAATTTTCTAACTAGTAATGCTCTACCTTCTAATTGATCTCTATATTTTTCCAATTGAGGGTATTTTTCAAAAATGTCTCCCTTTATCAAATGATTTTCAATTGGTAAAAAGTTAAACCAAAATTCTGATAACTTTGTCAAAAGTTTACCTTTGTCTGGGATCCCGTTTTCCATGATAACATCATAAGCTGATATTCTATCAGTTGCTACAAATAATAAAGTATTATCATCAATTTGATAAATATCTCTGACTTTGCCTCTAGCTATCAAAGGAAAAGTATTTCCTAAATCTGTACTTGTTAAGGACATTGGACTGGTAAGAAGGTTGCTCAAAAGATGAGATGAACTTTGAATGGGAGATTAAATCTGATTTTTTTTCTTTCATTTTTTTCTGACTCTGCTGCAATAACATGATAAACTACACCAGTTATTACAAATTGCAACACATATGAGATCGAGCACACGTAGAAAAGGTAGTTTGAAGAGTGGTGGTAACTTCTTAGTGTATAATTTTGGAAGTATAGGTTTCAAGCTTCAATGAAGTTAGGCTCGGATTTTTTGCTCGTAGCTTGGTATTTCTTACAGTAATTTTCGATGATCTTTGTGGTTTCCTCAAACAGTAAAAGGACTTACCTGGATCTTGACTTTTGGCCTATTTCTGACAATTATCTACTAAAATATTTAATGTGTATTCATTTACAACTTCCATTTTCGCAGTATAACATTCTTTTCTTTCATTCAATGATTCTTTGGTTACTATTATTACGAACTATCTTATGTTCACCAGTAACTCCTGGCGACGATGAGTTTTATATTCCACCAGCAAATTTCCATCAGGCAGAGCTTGGGGAGATACTAAGAGTACGAGAACCACCAGTCTTTATAAAAAGTATATTTGCCCCAATAAATGCTACATCATGGCAATTATTAGTTAGATCAGAAGACTCATTTAATAATGCTAATGCAGTAGTTATGACAATATTAGAACCACCCAATGCCGATCCAAACAAGATTCTTTCCCATCAAGTATTTGAAAACTCAGCAACATCAAAATGTGCTCCTTCATATGCCATGCTCGAACCTTCGTTTGAAACATTGCAAATTCAAGCAGATTTAGTATTTGTATCAGCGGCATTAAAGAAAGGATGGTATGTAATAGTTACGGACTATGAAGGAATGCAATCTGCCTTTCCTGTAGGAAGACAAGCGGGTCATGCAGTTTTAAATAGTATCAGAGCTGGCCTTGCATTCATACATGAAGATGCTAAAGTAGCATTATCTGGGTATTCCGGTGGGGCTTATGCTGCAGCTTGGGCTGCAATTTTACAGCCAGAATATGCACCAGAGATAAAACTAGTCAGCGCTGCACTTGGTGCTCCGATTGTAAATATCACAGCTCTAATCGACTCGGTTGATGGTGGACCATATGCTGGTTTGGTTCTTAATGTACTAGATGGGCTAGGAAATGAATATCCTGAATTTAAATCAGCTATGAGAGAATATGGTGAAGATCTACCAAGGTATTGTGCATTTGCAGCAGCTGCTCATTATTTTGGTACAAAATTCACTGAATTGTACAATGGGATTTTTAATGATCAAGCGATTTTAAAAGTTATAGAAGATAATAACCTTTTTGATAAAGGTGTTCCAAAAATTCCGATGTTTATATACCATTCTGCTATAAATGAGATGGTTCCAATTCGTGACGCACGTAAACTTGCAAACTTTTGGTGTACTAAGGGTGTAGATGTCGAATTTGCAGAAGATATTAGTTACAACCATATGGTAGAAGCATTTGCAGGTGCTACAGCGGCGATGACCTGGATAGATACTAGATGGAATGAAGGTAGTGATGGTTGCAAATTTGAAAAAAGAATATCAAATTTTATATATCCTGGGACGCCTGAAATACTTAAAAATTTTTTCAAAGATGCATTGAAAAAATTCGTTTCTTAATTGACTGTTAATGTTTATAAATTGTTGTGCAGGTGTAGATGAAATTCATTTGTTGTAACCAGAGATGTACGGATGCAATAACCAGAGATGTACGGATGCAATAACCAGAGATGTACGGATGCAATAACCAGAGATGTACGGATGCAATAACCAGAGAT
>JAJMBF010000037.1:0-13529 GCA_030565165.1 Nematodospora valgi
AATTATAATCAATCATAATACTCAATTACAATACATCTTCTCCATCTTACGAAAAGGTTTAGTCTCCGTCAAAGAACGTCAAATCGAAAAACATGTCGGTCAAACTATTGGTGGCCTTAAATTATAACCCCTTTTCACCTCTCTTACTCCTGTTCCATGTGATCAATAATTATTCCCTCAAATGAACCTACAAGTTTTGGAATTGGGGGAGCCAGTTTTTAGGGATCAATTTGAGAGAAGGAAGGAAGTGGATGGAAATAGGGATATAATAAAAAAGGGAAGATAGGAGGAGAAGGGTAAGAGGAAAAAGAAAGTGGATGGGGGAGATTTAGGTAATAAAATATAAGAAAGAGAAAGTAGGGAGTGAAAGAAAATGAGAATAAAAGTAGGATTAAAAGATATAGATTTAAAAAGAGTAAGATTTAACATAGCAGAAGGTTTGTAGGTTCATTTGAGGGAATAATTATTGATCACATGGAACAGGAGTAAGAGAGGTGAAAAGGGGTTATAATTTAAGGCCACCAATAGTTTGACCGACATGTTTTTCGATTTGACGTTCTTTGACGGAGACTAAACCTTTTCGTAAGATGGAGAAGATGTATTGTAATTGAGTATTATGATTGATTATAATTTCCAAATGGGAGAGATTTATCATGTTTTTGGGAACACCTTTACAAAAAACACTTTCAGATAAAATATTGTTTTTATCAAGGTATTGATAACCATACATTTTAGGGCCACAGACAATCATTTTATTGATGATATTATTTTTACTATCTTTAATGGAATCATCTAACATGCCTAGATTGGTACCACAATTTAGTTTAAATTGAGTATAATTGATACTAGATTTTTTTATAAAAAGACTATCAGTATCGCTATAAATAATGTTAATGCCTTTAAATTTTTTGCAAAGATTATAAAGTCTGAATCTAGAAGCGCTTAAAATAGAGATACCATTTTGAGTAGCATAAACAGGTTTATAATTGGTTTCAATTATCATTTTGTCATATTTATGGCTATCTAAGTTATAGAATTCGGGCATATTTATTTTATGTTTACCGCACCAAACTTTGCCATTATCATCGCGTTGAAGTTTTTCAAACATACCGGCGACTACATCTTTTTCGACGACAAAAACTTCTTTATCAATAGGTTTTTGAACAAATTTACCGTAACCACCACCATTTAAAGCGATTTTTGCGATCATTCTTATGGGACAAGGTTGTTCAGGACAATTACAATTACTGTGAGATTCTTTGAGAGAGTATAATTTATTGATAAAATTATTGAAAATATAGCCAGTATTTTCATATTCAATACCTTTGATACAAGAGATGATAAAGCCTTCTTTTTTTGCAATGATTAAATCATAGGTGTGATAAGTGCCGATATGTTCTTTAAACCAATCCCATTTAAGTTTATTATCAATACGTCTAGGAACAAAATTCATGTAATTTTGAGGTTCAAAATCGGATTTATGAGTAAGTTTAACATTATAAATACCATGTCGATTCCAATTTATTTTGTGAACATTAAAGGGTTTACCATAAGAATGTTTTAATAATTTCATGGCACTAGGATATAAAGAGACAACATCGGCATAAACTATGTCTTCATTGTAGATACCATTTTTAGCGATAACTCTACCGCCATAGATAGCATTTTGAAGAAAATCATATTCGTCAGTTGAGGGAATAAAAAGTTCAACGTTTTTATCGAAGCAAGATTGCATTAAGTTCATGCTTAATTGAGATAAAGTAAAAATATGTTTATTAATTTTCATGTTAAGATTTAATTCAATAAGACTTTTGAATTTATTCCAAACTTGTTTCATGGCTAAAACATCAATAGTGCAATATTCAATTGCTTTTTCTAAGACAGTTTTATAGTTAATAATATCTTCATATTTTATTATTTCTTTACGTTTGACAATAAGACCTAATTTGTTGTCAGTTTTATCTTCTATTATTTCATGTTGAATTTTAAACCATTTAGGATAAATTGTATGAAGGTCATTCCAATCTTTAATAATAGTGTGAGGAAAACTGCCTTTATTTAAAACATTGAATGCTTTAGAACTTTTATCTAGACTACTTAATAAAAAAAGATAAGGATCTTTAAAGGTAATTTTTACATCTAAAAGTTCGAATTCGAATTCGGCATAAATAATGCTGTTAATTTTTATGACTATTTTTTCGGCGCCACTTAAATTTTTAATATAAGGTAATAGATGTTGGTAATCATAACCTGAGCCATACCAAGCATAAAGAATAATATTTTTTTCATTTTGAAAATTGGATAATATTTTGGTAAAAAAGTTTTCAATGCAATTTTTACCATTTTCTTGGAAAACTTCATTATTGGAATTATAAGACCAACATATTAGATAAGGAATTTGAGATTTGTTTAAGTCGCCAGTATCATGAGTAAAAGATTCAATGTCGACAAAGATTTCAGTTATATCGGTTTCTTCATTTATATTAACTAACTTTTGGTGTTGAGTTCTTTTTTTAACGAAATTTTCTTTTATTTTACAGATAACGCCCATATGACCATTATCAATAACTAATCTGGCAATATTAATACAATCAGTATTGTTTATATTTTTAGCGTTACCATCAGCTAAAAAGTCAGATAGAGATAATACATTTTGAATACCATTAATTGGAATGTATTTAATTATTTCTTTTTGAGGCAACATATCGTTAAGTTCAAGATTATCGTTCCATTTACCGCCTAAAAATTCGACACATTGTTTGATACAATTAGTATTGGTATCATTAGCAGTAAATAATTCAAAGTCTTTATATTTAATTATTTTTTTGACATTTTTAGACCACCAATTTTTTACAGAATCGATACTAACTAAAGCTAATGACATGTAAATAGTATTTAATTTAGGTTTACTGCCAGTTTGTTCATATTGAGGATATCGTTCTAACATTTTTGAAATTTCTTCTTCGAACAACAACATTAAATTGGGGTTTTTATAGGTAGGAATTTTTCTACTGTAGGAATTAAAAGCACCTATACCTAAAATTTGTACAGCAACAAAAGATAAAACATCTAAATCAGTTCTATTGCCGTTATATCTAGATAACATTATGTCTAATTGTTCTTGAATAAATTGTTTAGTAGGGATATCTACTTCTAAATCATTATGAGTGAATTTATAAACGTAATCTTTTTCAATATCAAATTTTCCGAATTCTCTATATGTTCTAAAAGCGACATTAAATGTTGAGTATTCATCGATTTTTTTCTCTACTAGATGTTTAAATTTTTTTCTGCTGTTATCCATATATCTTAAGATTTCGTTTTGGAATTCTTCAAGTTGTCTCATAATTTCACTGAAAGTTATGTCTTTGTTTTTCAATCTTAGGAGAAGATTGTGTTTTAAATCAAGATATTCTTTAGTTTGTCTTATTTTATGTTTGTTGAATGTAATAGGAATTTCTTTGTAAGATTTAGTCATTTTTATGAAGATAATAATATTTATACATAGAAGATAACTTTATTTCGTTAATATGAGCAATATTCAAGTTTAAATCAATATTTTTTATAGACCAACCAGACTTTTCTAATTGATTTATAATGTAATTTATTTCTATTAGATTTTCATTCACATGAATGGCTGTTTCAGATTCTGGTATTTCTAATGTAATTTTATCATTATTAATATCACATATAAATTGATCACAAATATAATTTTCTGGATGAGCCATTACTATAAGTACGCAGTATTTTGCTTTATTGATTATATTTATAAAATTATTATTCCAAGGAACAAAAAATATAGAGACAGAATCATATATTATAAAATCAGGTAAATTTTGAACATCATCTTTTATTTCATTTATTATTTTATAATGACTTCTTAGATTTAGTAATGGATCAACGGCATATACTTTTTTAAAATTATGATGTAACCATTTATTAATATCGCCACCTTTACCACTGCCTATGTCTAATAATGTAGTTTTTGGTAGCATATTTAGTAAGATGTTTTTAATTTTATTGTGAAAATTTCTTAGATTAGGGATACCAATACCATTTATTAATTTATATAATGGGTTGTCATCAAAAGTAAATTGATAATTAGCTATATATTTATCATGTCTTTCTTTGATTAAATTTAAATCTTTATCAAATTCATATATTAGATTATTTTCATAATTAAATCTTGTTTTAGGTATTCTTGTACTTGTTAATTCATTTTCTAAATATAAATAACCATTTTTATATTTTAAATCTACAGTAGAAATAAATTTTGATTTATAAATTTCATGTCTATTATATTTGTTAGTAATTATAAAGCCATCTGTTTTAAATGGATGTACATAATTAATAACTTTATATACATCTTTAAAATTCCAAATAGGTTTAATATTGTTAATAGGAATATACTTTCTTCTTTCTAGATAATCTAGATTGAGTAATTCCACATTTTTGTACATTAAACAATCAAAATATAATAATTCAGAATTATCCATTATTTCGGCTTCAAAAACAGTATGGAAAGGAATAATATTTCTAAATGCTTTATTTTTTACTGAGCTAGTATAACCATTATCATGCAATAATATGCGAGATTTATCATTTTGTAATACTAATACATGTAATCCGTCGGCTTTAAATGATAATAACCAGTCTTCATAATTCACTAATATTTTAGCTAAATCTTTAGTAGATATTTCTTTAGGTTTAGGAACAGGATAATAATTAGATTTATATTTTTTAATTATATTTTCAACTAACATATAATTAGATCTATTAAATTCTATTTCAAGTATAAATTCGTTATTACATTTAGTTATTTCTACTAATGGATTTTCTTGAACAACTTTTCTATATATAGTTCTTTTATTTGTTTGTATTAAAGGTATATTAAAATCAATGTCAGCATAAGATTTTTCAACTGATAAAAAATAATTAATTCCGTTAATAGTTTTTCTTTCTACAAGTTCTTTTGATTCTATGTGATCTTCTAAACTTTTTTTTCTAAAAGTAACATTAGGATACATTAAAGATCTATAGTAGGTTATTGTTCTTTTAATATCTGCTTTGAATTTAATTAATGGCAATATTTTTATTCTGACTTCCAATTCACTTCCAGCGATTTTATCTTGTAAATTTAATAAATCTAAAATAGTCATGAATAAAGTATTGATTTCAAATTGTGAAACAATTTATTCACATAGTATAAAATGGAAAGATGCTATTAAACTATATAATATTGATAATGTAAATTTACAATATTGTTATATAAGATATTTAATATATTTATATGGAACGGAATATGTGTATATGATGTTAACTGACTCTTAAAAATATGGAAATATTTCAGCAACAACATATAAATAAAATAGGATTTATATCAACTTTTGAAGAACAAAATTATATTATATCTTATTTACATTGTAATAATCCATATAGAAGTTTAATATTATGTTATAATGTTGGAATGGGTAAAACTTATGCATCAGCATGTTTAGCTCATTTTTATTTAATGGAGGGATATAAAGTATTATATTTATCAAATACTATAAATTCAATTAATAATTTTAAGTTAGAATATTCTAAAGTTATTTCAGATAGTAGACTTATTAATATAAGTAAAAACATAGATTCAATGACTTTTAGTAAATTTTATAATAAAGGATGCGAAGATATTTATGGTTTAATTATAATTGATGAAGTACACAATTTAAGAGAAAATGCAAGCAGATACTCTAAAATTAAGTTAAAATTAGATCTGTTAGAAAGGAGCAAATTATTAATTATAACTGCTACTCCTATGATTGATTCGACTAAAGAATTGGATAGCATAATTAAATTAACTAATGAAAAGAAGCCAATGATATTATTTCCTAAAAATAAAAATAATAATTATAATGTAAAAATTAATTATATAGGAGAAAAAATCAATAATGAAATTTTATTTACTTCTATTATGAAAGGCAAACAACTTGAAGTTTATAACGAAAGTATTAATAGAAAAGTTAAAGACATATACACTAATACTAGGCAAGCTTCTATTAGTGCTAATAAAATTTATGATAAAAATATTCCGCTAGATGAACAATCATCTAAAATAAGCAAATTAATAAATACATTAGATATAACTAAACCCACAGTAATATTCTGTTTTTATGTAGAAAGAGGAATTAGATTTCTATCTCAAGTATTAGAAAGTATTGGATATGTTGAATGGCCTAATAAAGGAAAAAGTTATGCCATAGTAGATGGTACTGTATCAGGTAATGAAAGTGCCAATATTTTAAGTGCATTTAATAGTATTAATAATGAAAATGGCGAAATTATTCATATATTAATTGGATCTTCAGTTTTAAGCGAATCAATAACATTATATAGAGTTAGAGAATTACATATATTATCCCCATTTTGGAACTATGGTCAAATAGAACAGTCAGTAGGTAGAACAATTAGGTATGGTTCTCATGAAGGCATAAAAAATAAGCAAATAAATATATATTTACATGCAGCATGTTCTAGTAAAAACAAAGGTAAAGATATTGACATGTGGAAAACTGCTTATGATAAACGTGAACTAATTACTGATAGATTATCACAAGAAAAAATATTAAATAATAAATTAATTAAACATAATTCTGATTTTGAAATTCCTAAAATAGACAATAAATTTATATTTTTGGTAGATGATATAGTATGGGATCTTTCTAATTGTGTAGAAACTAATAAATATAAAATTTCCTGGTGTAAAGTTGATAATACTAAAGCTATTGGATATAATACTAAAAATAAAACAAAAATATTTGGTTCTTTAGATGATAGTTTAATAAAAATTCATACTCCTTTAAAAGACGGTTATACTATTTGGAGATCATGTGTAGATAATAGGTTAAGAATTACATATATGAACGACAAAAAGCCCAAATTTATCAAAAGAGGCAAATTATTGTTCAATATGATGCCAAAAGAAATAAATAAAACTTCAAAGCATTTGAATTGTGATAACAATATTGAATCTATCATAGAAAAACTTAAAGCTCAAAATCGTTATTTTGATAAACAAATTGAAATATGTTATACGACAAAGTAAATTTAAACTTAATTAAAGTTGGTACTTCTAAAACTTTTAATAATGAAGAAAATAAACAATTAACTCCATTGTATTATGAAAACTCCCCATTTACTTTTACATTAAGAGACAAGTATTTTCGTATTAACAAAATTGAAGAAAATAATTTTGGTAAAGACTTTATAACTATTAAATCTAGTGATTTAAATGAAGTAATTCAAAAAATAACTGACAAATTAAATACCGTTAATCCTTTACAACAAGATGGTTCAATTAGAGCTCTTATTACTTCTAAAACTAAAATTAACAAGAATATTGATGAAATTAAAGATAAAACATTCAATGCATGTGTTAGTTTCAGTTTTCCTACTATTTTTTCTGATGAAAATAAAAAGACATTACAAATTCATGTTCAAGATCTAATCATTGTTAAAATAATTGATGAAGATATTGAAATAAATTATGATAATTTGAGCGAAGCTATGTGAAAGAAAATACTCTATTAATCAACTTATTATGGACGATTTCGGTCAAATTAAAATATATAATGATCTATTCAAAGATTTAAATGAATCCACTATTAAAGGCAATGCTGAAGAATGTATTGAAAATAAAACTAGTTATTGTGGTTTATATAATGGTAAAGAATTGCCAATAATGGTTGGTTCTAATTTCGATAAAGGTCCAAATCCATTAAAAATTAAAGGTTATTTTGTAATTGAAGGAATATGTAAAACTATAAATAATATAAAATTTAAACAAAAAATAGGTTTTAGCAAAGATAGAGCTTTTTTACTTGATGGTACTAAAATTATTATTGATGATATGTTTAATTATAATTGTACTATTAAAGGAAAAATAAATAAATGGAAGTTACCACTTAATTGGAAAAGAATAGTAAATTATAGTATCGATAAAACTAAATTATTAAATCATCTAACAATTGTTAACGAATTTACCTCAAAAAGAAAAGTAAAAGGAATATCACTTAAAAATGAAATAGATTTAATAACTTTATGTTACATGTTTGAATGCTGGTTAGATATTAGAAAAGAACCCAAATCAGTATGGAGGTTATTAACTGCTGGAGAAATAATTAAAAATTCTATCGATAAAGATATAAACGTAGTTAAATGCTTCAAAACCAATTCTTGGGATATTAAATATATTACACATGTCAATACTGTTTCTGAAGATATGAAACATTATAACTATTATTCTGATATTGAATCAATAAGAAGAGTTACTATTGCTACTAATAGAGAAAGAGCAAGAAAAAATGATAGATTAGTTCAACTAGACGACAAAGGCATATTGTGTCCTGTTCATACTCCTGATGGTGCTGTATGTGGAACAGTTAATTATTTATGTGCAGGTGCTACTATAACAAACACTATAAAAGAAATTGAATTTATATCAGGTAATGATATATTTCTTTTTATTAATTCCGTATATAAAGGTCAAACTAGTTATAATTTTATTGAAAAATTAAAATTTAAAGGCTATTTTACATATATCTATGATAAAATATGTTATGCATTTTTTGATTATGGATTCGTTATCAAATCAGATAATATATTTAGCTACACTGCCTCCCAATTTAAATTTATTTACCATAATCCTCCTATAAGAGCTATGTTTTTAACTTCTATGTTAAAACAAACAATAATGTTTGACAACAGAAATTTATCTATGTTAATTGATAATATTAAATTCCTTAAAAATGATATAAATCTTAATGTTAAAACAGCTATTATGCCTTGGTACGGCTTTAATATAGAAGACAGCATTGTAATAAGTAAAAGCATGTCAGTAAAATATAATTATTTTAAAAATAGAATTTATAGATCTAATAATATTGTTATTTTAAATATATACGTTAATATAGGCGACTTTATCACTGATCATCAACCATTATATAAAATCTATGACAAAAATGAAATACAATCAATAATTTACATTAAAGCCGAAAATGAAGGTATAGTTTCTTATTTAAATAATGATAATAATAATATTAAAATTATAGTAACAAAAAACTCCAATTTAAAAGTAGGTGATAAAATGACTAGTATGCATGGCCAAAAAGGTGTTATTTCTTTAATAGAAAAAGATGAAAATATGCCTTATTATTTTGATAATGCCAACAAAATACCAATTGATTTAATTATTAACCCACACGCCTTTCCATCAAGAATGACTATGGGTCAAATAAAAGAAATGAAAGAAAAAGAAGAAGTTGTCTATATAAAAGATAAACAAGTTAAAAATAAAATATTAGTAGGCAACTGCAAATATTTAGCTTTACGTCATCAAGTAGATGATAAATTTCAATTTAGAAACAAAGGTGAATATGACTTAATAACAAAACAGCCCGTTAGTGGTAAACAAAATAAAGGTGGTATTAGATTTGGCCAAATGGAAAGAGATATATTAATCGCTTTAAACGCTTGGAATACTATTAGAGAATTATGGGCTGTTGATTTAACTAATATAAAATGGTGTCCTGACACCGGTATATTTAACTCATATTGTAATTGCAATATCACACTAAATATTAATCAACATTTTATAATTTGTCTATCTATCCTAAGAGCATTAGACTATGATATCTTATTAAAAGACAATAAATATCGTATAACAAACTTAGACAGAAATATAATTCCCATAACTAATAATAAACAATTTGGTGATCTAGATCCTATTGATGTAAGAATATATAATAACATAATTTTATTACCTGTCGCTTTAAGAAATAACAAACTTCAAGAATTTTATAAAAAAATTAATAATCTAAATAATGATGATAAATTATTATCCAAAATAACCAAAGAAACTTACAAATTATTAAAGTCTAAAAACGGCTATTTTCACAAATATTTTGAAGGTCACAGAGTCGATCACTGTATTAGATCAGTCATTACTCCTGATCCAACTTTGCCATTAGATACCGTAAAAATACCAATAGAAGCAAATATTGACTCTAAATTTGGTCTATTAAACAGACAACCTTCTTTAAACATAGATTCCTTAAAATTAGTAAAATTAGAATATAGCCCCAATAAAACCATTTCTTTTAACCCTTTATTATGCAAATCCTTTAACGCCGACTTTGATGGCGATGAAATGAATATCTACATTATAAAAAATAAAAATTCTATCGATGAATTACAACGCATTATTTCTATTAATCCACAAAAAACTCAAGATTATATCTTAAATGATAATTTAACTCAATTAACTGAAAATGGCTTAACTGCCAATAAACATGGCATTAAATCTATGATTGATTTAAAATCAAAAGGACATACCTTTAATTATAACTATATTTATAACGAAATAGGATTAGTAAAAATAAATAACATCCAAATCTATATTAAAGATAATTATCTTAATGGCATAAATCATGATGATTGGTATATATTAGCTATGTCAGCCAGAGAAAATGCTATTTCTATTGCTTTAAATACTCCAATAACTGGTCATTTACAATCTTTATGCATTCAATCATTAATATAAAACATAATTTTCTCACTCGGTCTAGTTATTTCAGTCCATTCACATGTCACAATATTTTTAGATAACTTTATTGATATAATCGGATTTAATTCTGCATTTAACATATCCTCTATTTTTTGATATTCAGTTAAATTTATATATGGCACTTTCATATCTATATCACTATAATCTACTATATCACTTGTTCCATCAATAAAATATCTAGTATAACTATTATCTGAATTTCTATTTACAGTTTTAACTTTTTTATATTTAGCTTTCGTAAGAAGACGTTTAATATTCTCTATTTCATCAAACAAAACATCTTCATCATCCGATAAATGAAATGCACTTAACGTTCTTTGTGTTATTTGAGAGAAAAAATTTAATACTTCTTTAATATCACTCATCTTGCTCAACATCCTGCACATCACATATGATATTAAATTCCGCGTTGTATTCAAAACTATCAATCCATCTTATAGGAGGTAGAATATATGGCCCTTTTTGTATTAATCTGTGTCCAGGCTCTAAAATTAATTGAAGAGTTCCCAGTGAATTACAATTAGAAAATAATAAATATTTCTTCAATCTTTCTTCTGTTATATCTTCTGAATAAAACTCTAAAAATTTCACATCAACAATCTTGAACATGATTGAATATATAGAAAATACCGTTTATTTCACATATGTAATACACGATCTATTATTATTTGTAGACAATTTTATTCCAAATATTGATTTCACTATCATTAAAATTAAAGATCTTAAAACAATAGAAAAAAGATATATGGATAAGAGGTCTCCTTATCAATTAAAAGAAGATTATGATATCTTAATTTGTTACAAAAATAAATGGATAATATTAAATAAAGGTAAAGGAAGAATGATAATTAGTGGTAATCAATTAATTAAAATCCCCAACTTAAATATTAATATAACTGAAATTCAACCTTTATTATCTAAATATACTTTCAAATTTAATTTTCATTTATTATTAACTATACTTCAAAAACAAGATAATGTACTTCTTCTTGAACACAAAAAAATCGCTCTCAATGAAATTGATTTAATTTATAATAATCTAAAAATTCAAATTCACGAAAATATTATTGTATATCGTGGCAATAAAAATATCTCTTTTATGCAAATATGTAAAGAAATCGAAATTCTATACCATAAAAACAAAAATGCTTTACATAAAATATTTAATTTATTACCCCAACCTCACACTCAAACTCATAAATCTATCGCATATAAAACATGGTACAATGGTAAACGAGAAAATCAAAGAGAATGGCCATTAATATCTACCAAAAAATTACCTAATTCAATTGAATTCCCTAAAGGCTCAAAAATATTTTACTATACACCCAATAAATTCGTAGGTTTAGCTGAACGACATGATCTAAATTCCGAACAATTTATCCCTAAAATTTATAAAGACAATCATTTATATAAGAAAAACACCATCTTATATAATTATATTCACAACTTAGAAATAAATAAATCTATTAAAATAAATAATATCATTAAATCCAAATTTATCGTTAGTAAAAATATCAAAATCTTAAATAACGAAAAATATCTTGAAATCGATTATAATGCCAATCAAATCGAAATATGTAACGGCGCTACTGTTTTAGTATATATGGCTCATATTATCGGTAAATTACCCCATACTTTTCATATTTCTTGTAAAGCTCAAATCTTAAACAAATTTAATCAAAGAGTAAAAATATTAACTTTTGATAATCATTGGATAGAAAGTAAAGGTCCTAAAATTAAAGATATCCCCGCTTTACCCTATAATTATCCTCAAATTATACATGATTATGCTAAATTAGGTAGATTACTTAAAGGTAAAATAATGGATCTATCTCATATCGGAATAGTAGATGAAAATGCTTCCGATATTATCACATTCCCTATCACTGAAAACTTATACATTTCCAATACATTAGAAACAAAAAGAATGATGACTTTTAAATATATGAAAAATATTGAAATTATATGATATATAAGAAATTTTAAAATGGTTAAATCAAAAGTAGACAAAAACCTCAAAAATTTGAGAGATTCAATTGTTGACGATATTTTACTAAAAATTGAAAAACTAAATTTAGATGATGACGTTTTCTCTTATATTAAGAAAAATGTAAAAGACGTCAAAAAGTCTACTAGAAAACCCCCTAAAATCCCTTTAGAAAAACAATGCTCAAAAATCACTAAAAAAGGAAATAAATGTACCACTCCCGCTTGTTATAAAAAGACTTGCTGGGCTCATCTTTCCAGTGAAGAAAGATCAATTTATCGTGAAATAAAAAAAACTAAATAATTATAATCAATCATAATACTCAATTACAATACATCTTCTCCATCTTACGAAAAGGTTTAGTCTCCGTCAAAGAACGTCAAATCGAAAAACATGTCGGTCAAACTATTGGTGGCCTTAAATTATAACCCCTTTTCACCTCTCTTACTCCTGTTCCATGTGATCAATAATTATTCCCTCAAATGAACCTACAAACCTTCTGCTATGTTAAATCTTACTCTTTTTAAATCTATATCTTTTAATCCTACTTTTATTCTCATTTTCTTTCACTCCCTACTTTCTCTTTCTTATATTTTATTACCTAAATCTCCCCCATCCACTTTCTTTTTCCTCTTACCCTTCTCCTCCTATCTTCCCTTTTTTATTATATCCCTATTTCCATCCACTTCCTTCCTTCTCTCAAATTGATCCCTAAAAACTGGCTCCCCCAATTCCAAAACTTGTAGGTTCATTTGAGGGAATAATTATTGATCACATGGAACAGGAGTAAGAGAGGTGAAAAGGGGTTATAATTTAAGGCCACCAATAGTTTGACCGACATGTTTTTCGATTTGACGTTCTTTGACGGAGACTAAACCTTTTCGTAAGATGGAGAAGATGTATTGTAATTGAGTATTATGATTGATTATAATT